>JAOXYD010222587.1:0-18839 GCA_028565735.1 Pinacopodium congolense
AATAAAGTGGAGTATATTTAAGACTCCGAGTATCGATCCCATGAGGAAGTTTATAGGATGTAAGTACTAGGTCAATTGGATTACAATTATCTAGAGAATACTCAGCTTTATTATTTAAGAAATAAATAACTAAAATCTACTCTGAAATATCCTAAAATTTTTTTAATATATTATAACAGAGTTATAGATTTCTTTTCCTAAATTATTCAGTTAAGTTTTGGTAGTTAATGATTTAATTGATGGATTAGTGATCTTTAATCTAGGGTTTTCTTTAATTCAAGGCAGCGCTATGGTTATAGACATTGAGTTATCTCTATTGGTCCTATCCTGGGGTTTGGTTATGCCTCATACTTAGGTAATAGGTTTAAAGCTTAGGAAGTCTAGTCCTAAATTATCCTAATCTATGACTAGCACACTTATGATTAACCAATCTTTGGTTAGTTCATTAATTTAAACTACGTTGTTTATTAACTTTTCTCATAACCTAGGTAGAGACTGTCAGATCCTAGATTATCTGATGACAATATCATAATTGATCAGTTCAGGACAAGCATTAAACATTCAAATAAACAAAGATTAATTCACTAATCATGGATTAATCATAAAGTAACACAATTAATCATCCATAAACACATTTAGCATGATAACTTAACTAAAATTAAACATTAAGGACAATAATTAGTCAAAGCATTTGATAAATATAACTTAAGCACAATATTTTGATTAATTTAAAATAAAAATAATACACGAAATTAAGAGTTTAGAATGAACCAAATCTCATCCCCAGATGGCATTCTAATTCAAAATTATGTGATTACAGCTGCTGGAACTCCAAACAACCTGAAAAACTCAAATTACAAAAGAAAGAAATGAAAAACAACATAAGACTACTTAGATCTGAAACCAAGGTGTTTTGATTCTAAAATTGATGCTTAAAACATCTAGGAGAGGCCCTTTTATATAGGAATTGAGCAGCTGCAAGTGGAGGAAAAAGCCAAGTCATAAATTTTAAAGATTTAGGTCAAAAATGGCTACTATACATGTACTAATGACACCCCACCATCCAATAACGACACCTTGTTCATCCTATAACGGCACCCTGGTAGGGTGTTTTAAGTTGAATTTTTACACAACTTACATATTTTGACTCCAATCTTCATGTTTAAGCTCCCTAATGCAAAGTAAACATAATAACACATAAATGGAACATTTAAGCACTAAAATAGGGTAAATTAACATCAAATAACATCTAAAAATACTATGAATTTAACCCCTAACAACTCCCCCACACTCAAGTCTTTTTTTGTCCTCAAGCAAACCAATTATTCAACTTTCTCAAACTATTATATAATTATAGGAAAACTCATTCAAGATTAATAACATCATTATTGAAATTGCCCTCTTCATCTTTAAAAAATAATAACTCGTCAAAATGTTATATAATCAATTATTCATATGAATTCGTAAATGCATTTAAATTATTTCATTCTTTTTCAACCTTCAACCGTAACTCATAAAAATCAATTCCACACGTAAAAGGCAAATATAATGAGTTTAATGCAATAATTTTCAAAACAATTTCACATTCTTTATTTACTAAGTTATTGAATTAACTGGTTAATTAAATATGTGAGCAACTTGGTTGAGAAGTAACTCAATCTTTTGACGCGAAGGTGAACATTTTGTCATAAACAACCCCCGGTTACTCAATTGAAATACGTCAAATCAACTAGAAATAAGTATCACTCATAACTTCAATCTTCTACACACACATATATATATTGCTTTTTTTTCTTTTTTCTTTTTTCTTTTTTTATTTTTTTTATTTTTTTCTATTTTTTTCTCTTTTATTTTTTTAATATACATATATGTATAAGATTAAATCAGCGGAGTGAAGTTTGCTCACTTATTTAATCAACTAAATTATTTATTTATTTATTTAGTCTAATGATAAAAGTGTTTTGAATGAATTCACAAAATTACTCACTAAGTTGTATTTTATATGTGGAATATCATTCTATTCATCATGTATCCGTTATCCAAATTATGAATAGAGTTAAAAGTACTTAGTCATGAATAATCACAATTAATCATATAACATTTCAAATTGTCAAAATAATCAAATTTAAAAGAAAACATGGACAATAATAAGCATCAAAATCGAAAAATTTTTCCAAGAATTATAGACTAGTAAAAGAAAATTGATAAATTGATATAGTTGAATAGAGTGTAAATGATTGTATTAAAAAATCACATCAGATAAATTCCCAGGAAAGATTGGAGGGGTTATAAATGGTCCCACTTAAAACCCAATCTCCTAAACAGAATTTTCCTAGACATGTAATTTCATAGCACAATAATTCACAACAAAAACTCAAGTGTGCTTAACTAACATTTCCTTCCCCCACACTTAAATAGAACATTGTCCCTAATGTTCAAAATTAAGCATAAAATACAAGAGAAAGGAAATGAATACACCTGGAGAAAGATATGATCGTGTGAGCACTCCGTTGATGTGAAATGCAGCCATTTGAAAATTAAAGGAAAAAACATCAAAGCACCAGGAATAGAAGAAAACACACAAAAAACAAAAAAACTAAAACACACTAAAAGAAAACACACCAAAAGCATGAAAAAAGCATACTATTTTATTGAAAGCAATGAAATCCTTGTTCTATGGTTAGGTTGCCTTCCAATAAGTGCTTCTTTAAGGTCTTTTAGCTGGGCCTTAGCGTTAGGGAATTTTCAACCTAAGCTTTAGTCCAACACCTAATTTCTCATCCTCATCCTTTGAATAATGACAAATTAGTTTTGGAAGAGTTCCTATACCATTAAGAAAGATCCTAAATTCACAAGTTATACCCTTGTCAAAGCATTTTGGAAAACTGTCAAGGTATTCAACTCTCACTCGCGAATCAAAAGCTGAAGTACCTATGAAATCTATACTCTCATATGCTACCCTGGACTGTTCATCTATCTTATTTTTAACGACTAGGAATTGATGCTCACAGTCAACAGATTAAAAAATTGGGTTACCTAAAGTTGATGCTGACTTAGATATAAATTTCATGAATATAAATATATATTTGAGAAAGATAAATAAAATAAATTATACTCTGCGCTCTATAATTTAGTCATTCTTTTTAATTTTAAAAATATTATACATATACCTCCGGAATTCTGAAAGAAATTTAATTGTACATCCTTATGTCCGTAGCCGCATCAACTTATTTTTCACGTCATGCATCATGTTAGCATTTGTTGATAAGGCACACTGTTTTTAACAGCAAAAGAATATGATGAAAATTGCATCAATTATAAGAAGACTGGTGCTAGTTTTTCAAAGTTTGTCAAAAAGAAATGCACGTTTCATGCTGAAAAGTCCTAAGTTCAAGATAACATAATTACATGCTATTTTATGGTATATAATTTTAAAAGTTTATTTGATTTGTTTAGTTTAACTTTCTGTTTATGTTTCTATTTTTATTTTTCCATGTTTTCATTAGTTATTTTATATCTTTTTTTGGATTTCGTTCTTTTTTTGGGTATTTTATTTGTATATTTTCTTTTTCAATTTTTTTCAATTTCCTTATTTAGAAAAACAACAATAGCAAAAATTGTATCCAAACGGGGCCTAAGTTGGCCACCGACCCAACCAATCAACCAACCATGCGTTGTGCGCTAGTTCTATATGCAAGAGGAAAGACCCCTGGTTGCGTTGCAATTTAAAGCTTAACTACTTCCTCAGCCTATAGAATAGCAAACCTCAGAATTGAAATGACATTGGATTTTAAAGTGAAAATCGAGACTTCACACATCAGAGCATCACATGGACAGCATGTGCACAATTTTAATGTTACCTATTTGCAGTCTTTCAAGACAAGCAATCACTGGATAGGTTCATTCATTTACTTAACCATATCTTCACCCTGATGTTGCAGACTGGCATTCACTGGTATGGGAAAACAATTAATAGGTGTCATAGATTTCATGCGAGCAAATACTAACACTTAATGATTTCAATTTAATGAATATAACTTGCTCTGCTTAAATGTTGATATACTTCTAGCTGATGATAATTATTCTCTTCATTGGCCGTTAATTTTTCTTCTCTTTTATTATAATTTTGTGTTGTAATTATTATATTTTTGTATTAGTAATTATATTTTTTTATCGATTTTTGTGTTATATTAATGTATTTTTTTTATCGATTTTTGTGTTTAAAAAAATAAGAAATCAAAACTAAAAATGAAAGCTAAATAAACCCTAAGCTACCAATTGGGCTCACCAAAATTATTTATTTATATGACCTAGTGAGAAAAAATAAGTACAAAAAATCATGCGAGGCTGGAAGGAACTTGAAAAAACCTAATGTGGAAAGTAGTTCTCCCGTACCCCTTCGTCTTATTATTCCCAGAATACTCTGTGGCCAATAACTTTTAATAGAACTCAGAAAAGCAAAGCTTGGAACTGATTGCCCACATGGGAGGTCCGTACCATACTTTCATATGCACAATGTAATTGACTATCGTCTACATTGGCCAGGCAAGGCATGTTCTTCCATGTGAGTTTTGTTCCCTTATATTCTTCTCTAATGGGACCTCATAACATAGGCCACTTAGTCAATATCCAACCCCTCTTCTCTGTTATCTTCCACAACTTCTTCAATAGCCTTATGATTTTGGATTCTTAATGAGGACAATTCTTTCATCCACTAAACTGTCTCTCGTTGGCATTGCTGTGTCATTGTTAGATTGCTTCTTAGCCGTTAGTTTTGAAACCCCTCTACATGGTCACGGAAACCAATAATGTGATGCACCATGCACTCACTTTTGGGTAAATTATTACCTAATGCCTCCTATACGGGATAAGATCCACTAATGTTCTTGTGGGACTAACATTGATGCTTGTCTAAAATATGAAAAGAGCTGGAGAGAGCATAAAGATAAGGAATATAAGCTCAAAATCGTATAGCTCTTGAATACTATATGAATTGAGCAAAAAGGGTTCAGAGACATTGAGATTTACTATAGCATCTTCAAAAGCAACTAACTGTAGCCTCACGAGTAAGTCTTAACATTATAGAAAGAATCGGGTTCATGTGGTATGTGTCGCCCCTTCGGGAAGTAATTTGTCTGTGACCGAATAAATCAACTTCAGCTCAATCAAGTTCATCTGCTCTATCCACTACGGGTGCTGACAGATGGGATCATCAAACAAGCAGTTTTTGTTTGGTAACTGCAATCAGTATGCTGGAATGAAATCATATGGGGCTTGTTAGGTATCTGAGGGTCATTTACCGAACTGTTTTTAAAGAATCTATGCTATATATTTCGAAACATGATAGACCTATCGCTTTCCCAAAATGCTATTCCTCTCCCCAATGGTACACTCAGAATTTTAATTTTTTTTAAAATACTTTAAGAATACAATAAAGAGCATATTGTGTTATCTTGCACGGTATTATATTATCTTGTAGTATTGTAAAAATAAGTAAAAAGTATCACATTAATCATAACATTTTTATTTATATTTAAGTTAGACTTTTAACATTTTAAATTATTTAAAAAGAATTATAATTTTTTATAAATATTTAAAAAGAATTTTTTAATAATATTATAAGTTTTTTTGAACATTTTTAAAACGTGAGAATTCTTATGATTGCTTATGAACTTTTTAAAAATATTATAGTTCTTTTAAAACGTTTTTTAAACGTTAAAATATGACCTGAATATTCTGAAATGTTAGGATTTGACCTAAATATTAGTAAAAATTTTAAGGTTAGAATGATGAATTTTTCCATAAAAATATTTTTGTTTGTTTTAATTCATTCAATTTATTTTCTTGGAATATTACACAAAGGTGATCACTACTATCAAGTTAAAATTAAGGCAAAACACCTAAAACTAGGTTCTAGGGTTTGGAAATAAAATGAAAACTAAAGAATTAGGTGTTAAGGCTTGAAATTAAATTAAAATCCCCGTAGTTAAGTCTTAGGGATTGTAATTAAGAAAAAATGCATAGATTTGAGTTTTAGGGATTGGAATTTAGATAAAATACCTATAGCTGAAGCTTATGTCTTGGAATTAAAACAAATTTCATAGAGCTAAACTTTAAATGTTGGAAATAAAATAAAATATCTAGAGTTGAGTCCCAAGACATTCAACTAGGATAAAATGCCTAGAATTAAGTCCTAATTTTTGGATTTGGGATAAAGTACTTCGAATTGAGTCTTAGGGGTTCGAATTAAGATTTCGATTGGAAATAAGAAATTTTTAAGGTTTAGCAACTTGGTAGCAATGGATTTAAATGATCTTTAAGATTTTTGTTAGATGTGGTTTGGATTTGAACTTGTAAGTTCTGATCTCAATGAATTTGAATTCTATTTTTGGGTTATTTCTCTTAAGTTTTCTTTTAGTCTTATCTTACCTTTAAATGATATGTTTTATTAAGTGAAATTGTCTCTCTTTCACATTATACGATCACTTAACAATTGAAAAAAGATAAGAAAAAAATTAAGCTTTTAGGTTCATTTTAGGCTTGGGCATATATCTTGAACACTAAATATTGAATCCAATTAGTAAAAAAAAAAGTACCACTTGGTCTAAGGCCTTGAGAACTAAAGGCCCTAATGAAATTTTGATCAATTTAAAAAACATTATAGTATTTAAGTTACATAAAAAGTATTAAGTAGATAATTACTAACAATACATCAATTCATGTCATGACCCAAATAACAAAGCTAACTTAGTAGGTTTAAAATTCAATAATTGCTTTGGTTTTCTTTGCTTTGTGTTATATTGGTTAGGTAGCTTAGAATTATGAATAATTTTTAATTTAATTTAACAAACGTAAAAGACCAGTGCACATATAAAACAAGTAATATAATGGAGTATTTTTAAGATCCTAAATGTCAATCCTATAGGAATAGATTATAATTACTAGGTTAATTAGATTATAATTGTCTAGGAAAATCTAATTAAGTGATTAAAAAAATGAAAATTGCTAAATTAACTTAACTTGACTCAATCACTTGAAAAATCACTTAAAACTTGCTTTTAAAAATTGTCAAAATTACCAAAGTATGGAAAATAGCTAAGGATTAGGTGATTAATGATCAAATTAATCTTTTAACAATTTGAAGGACTGATTTAAAGTTCCTTCATAGTTTCAAGACAAAACTATAATTAAGACTTTGCCTTTTCTCTATTAGTTTTAATTTAAAGTTCGGTCATGCATTAAATTAAGTTAATAGGTTTTAAAAACCAAGAAAGTAACTTTTAAATCTACAATCTTAGAACTTGAACTCCCACAAATAATCAGATTTTGATCATTCATTGATTGATTTTTATTGTTTACTGATTTGTTTAACAACCTAAGTTGATTTCACAAATCTTAGATTATCTTTAATTCTAATCTTAAGTGACCAATTTAAAATCAAAACAATTAGACCTTCAATAAACAAAAATCAAACCTTTAAACATGCATTCAACCTTCTTAATCCATTAAAACACCAATTCTTAGGTAATAAACGAATTAACCACACATGATCATCGAAATACACAAAACATGCATTTTAAACATTATACTTTGATATATCCAAAAAATAAGAGTTAAGATAATAAGTTTAGAAGTTACAAAAAACCAAAGAAAAGCTCCTGTACATGTCTTGAACTCCTCAACTTAATCTGAACCCCAACACGACTTTAAATCAATACAAACTTGCAGAAAAATCAAAGAACATACAAAGGTGTAAGCTTTAAAACATGAACTTTAATTAATTTGAAAAAAAGCTAAAAATATAATAATTTAAGTTAGAGAGCCCCCTATGATGGTTTTCAGACTCAAATGTGAGTCTTATTAGTAAGCTCCAATAAGCAGCATAGTAGAAAACAACTTAAATTCGAATTATAAGTGTTTGAAACTAAAGAACTATAATAACAAAATAATGAGAAGCTAGAGAATTTCTCTTTAAGTTTAGATCTAATTTCTAATGACTAAATGCATGTTTCTATTTTTCCCCCTTTTTTGCAACTCTAGCATATGTTCACTTTGTACTTCTAGACAAGAGAATTAATGAAGATCACACCTCAGCCGTAATTTTTGAGATTTGGTGGTGATATGTCTGTTTGTAAGTTATACAACAGGTTGACTTGAAGCCATACGATGGTATAGAACCCGCCGTATAGGTTCTGAATTGTGACATATGTACGGGAGTCACAGGGAGCAATACGTGGGTCTCTCTAAACCCATGTATTAGTCTTAAAGAGTGACAAGTTTACTCCATTATTGCTACAATCTTTAATTAATATCTAATTCCTACAAATTAAACAATTCTATGCATCATTTGAACATATAAACATGAAATTAGGGGTTAAAACATAAAAAATATGCATTAAAAATATAATGAATTTGACACCTATCACTTTATCAATCTTTTTTCTTGCTTTAATGATATTTTAATTTCATGTTTTTTGAAAATTTAAGCACCAATTTTATTTATTTATATTTAAAAATAAAAAATATAAAAATAGTTTAAATATAAATGTAATGTTTACAAACTTAAAAAAATGCATAGTAAAAATTTAAAGTAGTGAGAAATAAGGGGCTTATACATATTTTTTGTTACTTATACCTAAAAAAATGTTGCTTCATTTTGTTTTGTTGTAAAAATGAGTCTCTATAATCATAATTTGTTTTTGTGTTCTTCTTCTCCTTTAGCATTGATTTTAATTGGCACGAGATGGGCAAAATTCATATGTAGCGCTCTAACATTGTCAGTTTTTTTCCTTTAGATAGTACTTTAACTTCATTAATTGAAAAGTAACATGATATAGATCTAATGTCAAATAGTATAACTTATATTAGATTCCATCCATCATGTTGGGTTTTTTTTTAAAGAAAGAATCATCAAGCTTCATATAAAGTATCTTGAATATTACCCTTTAAAATTGAAGTAACATTTATTTACATATCAAGGATATCAATAACCAATAGGTTGACTAAAAAAATAGAGCTTTCTACTTCTCTTTGCTTTAATATATGCTTCATCCTTAATTGAAATATAGAAATCCTTTCGGTGAGGATAATTTGAAGAGATCATCATTTCCTCATTAACCACAATAGCCTATCATACAACTAGTTCAATTTTCAATGGATTAGTAATGTTTGTAGCATCAATAATTTCTTTTAGATGTCCTTTAAGGTCATGATAGAATCAAGGAAGTTAACTAGTTCCTTATATGTAATAATATTATAATGCAGTGTCTCTAATTCAACTTAAGGATCATTAGCTATAATAGGATATTGCATTAAGATGTACTAACATGTCAAGTGTAGTTAGGAAGGGATCAAGTCTTCATGATCATAAAAGCCTTATATTCAAGGTCATGCTTTTCCTACTAAAATTATGGAAGCTCTATGATGGTCATTTTATATGTGTATGGATTACTAACTAGATTATACTAAAACTCATTAGACAAGTATACTTATTGTTTTGTCGTATAGTCTAAAGTGCATCCAGATATCATTGCACGAGAATCACAGTACTAACCTTCTTTTTATTATCTAATATAACAAATTTGATAATGGATTAATTAAATTATAAACCAAACTATAATTAAACAACTAACTAACATCTCAAACCAAAACACTTTATCAAATAAAGTTGCAATTAGTGAGAATAAGACCTAGATGAAGAATCCCTTAAAAAATTAGCAGGTTTATTGTTTTATATTAATTTAATGTCCAACATAATTTACTTTCACCAACAAAATCCATTACTAAATTGTACTCTGTCTCAAGTAATATAATTTCTATCTTTTACTTGATTAACTACAATATCTTCTAATTTAAAACCTTAAGATGACTCATTAATTCGATATAAGGATTTTGTGTTGGTTAAGTTTAAATCTAACTCGAAAACTTATGTAAGCCTAATTTTAAATGTAAGTCTCTTTAGTCATGAACTGATCTCTTCATATAATTGATTTCTTAATCTAGATATATGAAATCTAACGATGAATTTAAATTGTTAGCAAAACTTCAATTCAAATACAATAATATTCACCAACAAACTTAAGATATTCATAATTAAATTAATGAACAAACATTAAATATTTTTAGGTTTTATCCTTTTTAGATCCTGAAAAAATTTAGTTCATAGCTATAAAAATAACTACAATAACAATAAAAGAAAATTAAGGTTCTGGAAAACACATTCTCATGTAGTTTTGTCCTTGAATCTTTAATTGAATATTGTTGGAAATCTTCTTGATCCTTGAATCTGTACTATAAAGTTAAATTCTGCCTCTTCAATTGCTTTAATCTTCAGTAATAAAATTAGGGTTCTACTTCTTGGCTTTCCCTTTGTGGCTCTCAGGATTCTTACAAGCTCTATGACATCATTCATCAAATTTATTTAATTGTAGTGTCCACTTTTGCTCCGTTCATTAATAATTATTGCAAAACTTCATATACATCTCTAACTTTGATGGACCTTTACTAAAAGGTCCAAGTGTACTCCCTTCCAGTCTTTTAATCTCCCCATTAGTTTTCTTCCTCAATCTTGGATCCTTAGTTCCCAAGCATACAACTCGAAATCTTCTTCCCCTCTTATTAGATAATGCAAGTTTCTAATGAATCACTTGTTATCGTTTCTGTAAAGTACTAAAGGTCTTGTTGTTAATCATATCTAAAGAAAAACTATTATCATCCATATCAAAAGATTGTCCTATTACTTCAAGCATTTTAAAGACTACGTCTTCATCCTCAGTGCTAAGAGTTAGTTTCCGAACATGCACATCAAACGAAGCCTTCATAATGGCTAAAAATGATCCTATTGGAATTATAGGAATTTCAACTTCATCTCCCATATCTAGAATTATACAGTCTATAGGAAAAATGAATGTTTCCACCTTAATTAAAACATTTCCAAAAATTATCCTAGGATATTTAATAGATCTATCTGACAATTGAATGCTCATCCTAATTAGTTTTGGTTCCCTTAGACCTAACTTCTGAAACATAGAATATGATAGCAAGTTTATGCTAGTTCTTAGATCAGCGAGTGTTTTATCGAAATAAAAACTACCAACAAAATAAGCTATATAAAAGCTTCTTGGATCCTTAAGTTTTTTAGGTAACTTTCTTTGTAATATGGCTAAGCACTCATTATTCAATGTCATCATTCATAATTCCTTTAACTTTCATTTATTTGAGAGGAGACCTTTCACGAACTTAGCATATGTAGTCATTTACAAAAGGTTCTCAACAAGAGGAACGCTAATATGTGACTTCTTGAAAAGCTTCAAGAACTTACCAAATTGCTCTTCCAGTCTATCTTTCTATATCCTACTTGGGTACGTTATCGTTGGTGTATGCTCTATGACTTCTTTCTTCCTTAACTCCTCTTTGTTCATCTAGTTCCTTTATACCTAAATTTTCTTTTCTTCAATGGCTTTTTTTTACTCTCCCTCTTCTCTTTAACGCTTAATAACATTCTTCCATTTCTTAAGATAATTACATTTACATGCTTTCGATGATTTATCTCGATGTTTTCAAGGTAGGGTACCTTTTGGCCTTTCCGATACATGCTTGGCCAGTTGCCTTATCTAGTTTTCCAAATTATAGATGGAAGCCTCAACGTTTTGGATTTGAGCCTCTGACATAGTAATGGACTTAGTCAACAATTCTTCAAGGCTTTGTTACCTCTATTGTTATTATTATGGTTAAAATCTAGGTGGGTGTCCTTACCTCTATTAGCCTTAACCCGTCCATAAAAAATTAGGATAATTTCTCCAATCTGGATTATATATATTACTATATGAGTTTTTTTTTTGTGTTTGTTCCCCATAAAATACACCTACTCTAACATATTTCCACTGTTAATTAGTGCTTAGCATTTATAATTGCGGTTTCTAATCCCATAAAAATCATAGCTCATGACTTGAGCTAATGCAACTACCACAATTATAGTCTCAATCTTAATTATTGATGCGTCAACTTTTACTTCTAAGGATGTAACTTCATCCACATTATGCACACCACTTGACTTAGATTTCTACCTTAGGTTCCTCTATTATTAATTATTCATACCAATGTTCTAGATAATCTCCTGCAATTATTTAGGAGTTTTGAATCTGGTAGTGCCACTTAAAGGTACATCTATTAGTTACTTAGTTATGTAACTCAAGCTATTATAGAATGTTTGCATCAACATCCCCAAATCAAACTCATGATGTGGTCACTTCCTTAAGAGCTCCTTACAGCTCATCCAAATTTTGAAAGGAGAAGATGTCATTAATGAGCTTTATGAACCATGACGGAGGAAAGTATCTAGCAAGAAACTTCTCAACTAATTAATTTCACATCATGATAGTTCCCGTTGGATTAAACTTCAACTTAGACTTGACTATGTCTCTCAATATGAATGGAAATATCCCTAGGTGAATAACATGCCCAGAAACTTTATTAAACTTAAAGTTATCTTAGATCTATAAGAAATTAGCTATGTGTTCCTTTGAATCATCATCAATCAAGCCATGAAGCTGTATAAACTATTGGAACATCTAAATCATTTGGGGCTTGATCTTAAAGTTATTCTCCTTCACTCTCAACCTTGTAATGCTACATTTAGTCCTTATGAGTGCAGTCATGGATAGATTCCCCATGGTTAATTGTGCTCTCTGCCCAATTTCTCTATCTAATATGTCTTGTATTTCCATCAGTGGACTTCGAAAAATTCTAGTCTTTAATTTTTCTTCCTTAAATTCCAAAGTAGGATTCCCTAAGTTTCTGAATTAGGTGCAAGAAAATCAATAGATTTACCTTTGGTCATGCATGAAGGTACCTATACCTAAAATTTTAAAAACTAAAAACAAGATAAAAGAAGAAGTTCTAACAAAAAAAAAATGTGGAAAATAAGATAAAGTAAAATGTAAATCCTAAAGGTACTCAAGAGGGAGGAGGGATGAATTGAGTGTTCTAAAAAAATTTTCTAATTTGAAACTTAAGCCACTAAATCACTCTAAATTATATGAAGTTCCTAAACCAAAATTCAATCTAAAATGATATGCAAATGTTATAAGCAATATAACTTAATATAAATATGAAATAATAAAAGAACTGATAATAAAATAAAGATGAATCAATTATACAATTAACAATGATGTAAAGGTTAATCAGTCACAAAATCAATGATAATTTAAAGATGAATCAATACTGCAATTAACAATAAGATAAGGATGAATTACTTTGTAGAATTGATAATAATGAAAAAAGTGTAAGGGAAGAGAGGATGAACTTGATTTTTATAGAAGTTTAGCTAATCCAAATTTAGCCTACGTCCTTTCTCCAATTAAATGTTCGAAATTTCGTTAAATCACAATTCGAGTTACAATCTTCTTCTTAGGGTGAAGAAGAACCCTGAACTACCCAAATATTCTTTTTGGAACGTCAATAGAAACCTTTAACAATTTTTTTTTAAGGTCAAGAGGAGCCTTTACACATTTAACCAATCCCATAATTAAATAGTCCCTTTTAAAAGTAACAAAGTATACATTCAAAGGTGTTCCACTTAAACCTTAATAATCTAAGGGCTTTTAATGTTTTCAAAATTGTAAAATATGAATTTTGGATCACTTAAAAGCTTAAAGCATCAGAAAACATTAGATTGAAAGCATAAAAATAATGTTTAAACTATAAAGATAGAAGATGTTAAGAGATGAACAATATGAAAACTTAAAACTTTGATGAAGGTGATGCTATATGTTCAAAAATCACATAAAATGTTTCTTAATTGTAACAAACAAATTAGGACCCGTAGAAATATTGCTCCAAATCTAAAAGAGATGCTTGAATAGTAGATCTATGACACTACAAAAACAAAAAATCCATCCAACACTCTTTCAAAACAATATTTTCAACCCCAAATCGAGTTATACATATTTTAAACCATCTTTTAACTTAATTTGAGTACCAAGACATGGAGATTAAGATCAAAAGAACAAAATGTCTTGGTTTATGACTAATTAAACATATTTTCAACACTTTTTAACTTAAATATTTTCAAACTATTCTTGAAAATATTAAAGTTATTTCTTTTGCTCTAAAAAGATTACACTCAAGTTTTAAAACATTTTAAAGCTTATTTCAATAGTCAAACTGATTTAATTTCCTTAAAATCAAAATTTGACCTATTTAATAAATATTTATGTACCTTTAAAAATGTATGAAGTGAATATATGTAAAATTTGAGCCTAAAGACTATATAACCATTAAGCAAAACTAAAAAACAAGTTTAAGACACCTAACTAATATTCTTGGAGTTTCCATAAAACTTATTCTTCTATTTTCTTCAAGTTTGACCTCTAAGTCCACATTTTTCAGTTTGAGTAAAAAACATAACCAATATCAACCATTTCATATCATAAACATAATCAAACATCACATATTAACAAATATACCTATTGTAAATCACACTCCCCCTTAATTTATGCATTAAAATAACTTATATCCCTCCCCCCTTAATATAGGCATTAACATATTTGTTAGCAATAACACATGAAGAGATTATCAAAGCACATATTGCATGAAATATAGGTATTACATATAAAAATACAGAACATGCCATAAAAATGATTTAAAACTTAATTCCCCCTATATGAAACACTGATATTATATAAACTTCTCCTCCTTTTTTACCATTAAAAAGTTAAAAAAGTTGAAAAAAGGTCAATTTCTATCGAAATCAATTTTATAGAGGAGATTATACCAAACTTGAAAAAGTATGCATAAAGAACAAAATTTTCAAATATATTAAAATTTAAAGACATATATAAACTTGAGTGAAAGTTGAATAAAAATCATATATAAACGTATAAATTTCAAATAGACCTACTAGAATCATGTCTAATTCTTTTCTAATCATGCAAATTCTATCCTCATTCATTATTTTAGTGAAGATATCAGCTATTTAGTGTTGTGTATCTTTAAAGTTCAACTCAATATCACTATTTTACACATAATCTATTATGAAATGATACATTATCTTAATATGCTTAGTCCGTGAATATTGAATTGGATGTGTGATTAGGCAAATGACACTACTGCTATCACATCTAATTAGAATCTTAGTAAGCTCCATATCGTAATCTCTAAGATATTGTCTAAGACAAAGTATTTGATGATAATAACTATCAGTTGCTACAGATTCCACTTCAACAATTGATATAGCCATAAAATTTTGCTTCTTACTAAACCATGAATTAATGCATTTCCTACAAATTCTCAAGTGCGGATGTACCCTTCCTATTTAAAAGACTACTGACATAATCTGCATCATAATAGTCAACTAAATCTACATAGGACTTCTTAGGATACCATAAACCTAAGGATGATGTGTCAACTAAATACCTCAAAATTCTCTTAAATGACTAAAAAGTAAGACTCTCTAGGTCTTAATTGAAACCTAGCATATAAACAAACCTTAAACATGATGCCGGCTCTACTAGCAGTGAGATATAACAAATTACTTATCATTCCTCTATGTAACTTATAGCTTATTTGTTTGTCTTCTTTATCCTTATTCAACTTTTTAGTTGCACTTAGTGGATTCTTAATGGCTTTTCTTGATCCACACTAAATGTTTTTAGTAACTCCAATATTTTGACTTTACTAATGAAAATTCTATCTTTAATTTGCCTAATTTGCAAGCTAAGAAAGAAAGTTAACTCTTCTATCATACTCATCTTAAACTCTTAACTTATAAACTTAGAAGAAAAAAAAACCTTATGCAACCTCTCATTTATAGCTCCAAGAATAATGCCATCAACATAAAACTGCACAATTAAAATGTCATCATTTTCTTTTTTTAATAAATAGGGTTCTATTTATTTTTCCCTTAGAAAAATTATTTTTTAACAAGAAAGCACTCAACCTTTGATGCTAAGTTCTTATTTTAAACCATATAAAGCTTTAGAAAGCTCATACACATGGTTAGACACATCATGGTTCTCAAAACTGAGTAGTTACTTTATATAAACCTCTTCTTAAATGAAATCATTAAGAAAAAAACTTTTCACATCCATTTGATATAACTTAATGTAGGAAGAAAATGTTAAAAAGTAACTTAATAGCCTTTAAACTAGTTACAGGTACAAAGGTCTCCTCGTAATCAATTTATTCTTCTTGATTGTAATCCTTAGTTACCAATCTCACTGTATTTGTAACAATGTTACCTAATTCATCAAGTTTATTTCTAAACATCCATCTAGTACCAATAATTTGATGATCACTAACCTAAGTAATAATGCCCAAACCTTACTCCTTTCAAATTATTTGAACTCTTCATTCATAGCTAAAACCCAAAGTTCATCACTAAGAGCTTTATCTATAATTTTAATCTCTATATTAGAGATTAAAATTTATATGGGACAAGTCTCTAAATTATAATCTAGTTAATACACTTCTTTTAACATCACTTAAAATCTGATTTAGAAGGTAGTCTTTCTTAAACCTGCATTCTCTAGGTAAACTTTAATCTTCTCTATTTTGCCCACTTGGTTTAATTATTAGCTTACTAACTGTAGGGGGTTATCCAAATTATCCTCTTTTTGTTCGTCTAATCGTAGTTTCTTCAAGTCCTTTGATAAGCCTATATCTACATCTTCTTCACTCTTCTTAATATTAAAGGGATTTGATTAATCAAATATAGGGATTTGTTTATGTGCACTGATGAAAAGATTATGATATATGTATTAGCTTGATGTTTGAGTTTACTGAAGTTTAAAGGATTGCATACACTCAATTTTCTTTGAAAAATAATTGATAGAATATGTTGGTTATGTTTAAATTGCTTGAGGACAAGTAATATTTTCAGTGTGGGGGTAGTTGATAAGAATGAATTTTTCTATATTTCTATATGTTATTTCATTGTAATTCATTCATATTTTTGTGTTTAATTGCTCATTTTGTGTTCCTATTGATCTTACATGTAGATTTAATCATGGAATACAAATACAAGATAAAAACATGAAGTTTAATAACAAATGGAGCAACTTTGGACAGCTAAAATTTTTGTTTAAATTGGAAAAAAAAAGACTTAGATTAGCTTGGAAATTGAATGGCATATGAAGGGGTTAGAAGCCTTTAAAAGCTGGAAATTTGCTTGCTTAAAAATGTAGCCTTAAGTGGTGTTTATGAGGCTTTAAATGCAACAGAAAAATGAGTTAAATGATAGCCATTTCAAATTAAAGTAGCAGCTCACATGTATCCTTCCATGCATAAAAAATTACAGCACATTTGGAGCTAGGAAAACTATCCAAAAATGCATCAAACTTAAAGCATAAAAATGACACTTGGAGTAGTTCAAAATATAGCTTGGAGGCAATTAACATGGTATCCAAGGGAAAGACAATTGGAGACCTTTGCCTTGACCAAAATTCAGCTTACATGGTCTTCTTGGACATTATAAAATGACATGGAGAAGAGCCCTTCCTTGCATCCATATGGCATCTCATGATTTAAGAGCACATGGAGCTTTCCTTTTCTCATGAAACGACATCAACATGTTAGCGTGGAGAGCTTAGTGAAGTGTAGCCTTTTTGGAAAGCTTTGAAAGCTTTCTTAGAAGCAACAACATATGGTCTTAGGAGGGAGCAAATTGACACACATGGGGCCCTCATCCAATCCAATATGGCACAGTCAATAAAAAGCAGAAAATCACTTGAGAGGAGCTTTCATTTGTCCAAAAAAAATGGCATCATGAAGGTCTTCCATACATGAAGAAACAATGCTGCTTTAGGGGGAGACAAAAGATGGTGGAGAGCATGGCTAGTGGGGTAAATAAACAGTTGTAACTCAAGTTGGAAGAGCTGCTCACCAAACACACACATGGGTTGCATTCCATCAAGAAAAAGGAAGCACAAAATGTGCTCATCTTCATCAACTTGAGGCTGGATTCCATCAACAAAAAGGTAGCTAAAAAATCAAGGGAGGGTGTAGTAAAAACGTGGGAGAGAGTTGTTATCCAAGAGCTCATCATTTTTGGCTTTTGAGTTGAAGAAAACATGTCAATCTTCAAACATAAGGAGGTGTCCAAACTATCTCCCAGTTTGGCTTAGAATCAACGTAATAGTGAGCTGTCAAAGTGGTATTAATTCTTTGGCATTAGAGCTGTAAAAACATGATCTTCATTGACATTGGAGGCTATCTAAAAATTTCTATATTCATTGGCAAAGGAGGCTGTCCAAGGTGATGATAGTCATTGGCAAAGGAGGATATCCACAACGTGTTAATCTTTTTTTATGGTGAGATGTCCACAATGTGTTCATCCTTGACATGGTGGAGCTACAGAAGACATCATCTTCCTTGACATTTGGAGCTGTCCACAATGTGTTCTTCATTGACAAAGGAGTTGGCCATGTGTTGCTACAATCAAAGATGAACTCTTCTTGTTTTACTATATGAAATCAACGTGTTTTTATGTCTATTTTCTTGGATTTTTTATTTGATTTTTACATGGCTCTTTCATTCATTTCACTAATGTTTAGTTATATATGAATGGAGCTTGTTAATTTTATTATTCCAACATTTATTAATCATATCTAATGTGTTTAGTTCATCTATGTTTAGTAGTTAGTCTTTATACGTATTATTAGTGTTAAACCAAGGGAGGTTCCAATCTTGGATTTGATGATAACAAAACATGCTTAATCACCAATGGTTTGAGTTTATGATGTTAATCTTAAAGATAGGTATGTCTCAAGAAGAATCCATTATGGAAAGCTTGGAGTTTGAAGGTCAAATTTGAAGATAATGGCAATTCAACTGAATTGGAA
>JAOXYD010222601.1:0-18837 GCA_028565735.1 Pinacopodium congolense
TGAAATATATGATTCTCTAAGGTGGGATTTTGATTATGCATGTAATTGTGATAGTTTTGCCAGAACTGGGTCATACCCACCGGAATTATTCGGGTGAAGCTTTGATTTATTGCTTGAGGACAAGCAATAGTTCAAGTGTGGGGGTATTTGATAGGATTGAATTATCTCATATTTTCTTATACATTTTAATTTGATTTCAATCATATTCTTGTGCTTAAATTCTCATTTTGTGTTTATATTATATTTCCATGCAGATTCGATTGTCAGACACAAATATATTTGAAAAAAATTTAAAAGTCATTTCAAGGAAATTAGAGAAAAAGCTTTCAAGTTGTGAACTTATAGATAAAGAAGATAAGAGCATGGCATAATTAGATTTCAGAGTTAGGAAAAAACACGTAAACCAAGGAAGCCAATACAATTTATGCATGGAGAGTGAAACGTTCCGGGAGAAATTACTATGAGAAATTTCCAAGCTCTACCCGGGTGAGAAAATGCCATGAGAAAATGCCAAACTGCCAAGAAAAACATCCCAGGAGGCTAACATGTTTCTGAAACAAAGGATGGGAGGCTTGTAATTTGAATAACACATGTCCCACTCATCAAATGACACAAAAAACAAAAACATTTCAAGGACATAAAAGATCAAGTCTTTTAAGGAGCTGCAGGAGACAAAAACAAATTTCAAGCCATCTAAAACCTTCACACAACAACATCACTTAAGGAAAAAAAAAAAGCATCTAACCCTACTCACCCTTCATATATATTTCGGCATAGAGCTTCATTTTTTTGGCTCTTCATTTTTTTGGGTGATGCTGTCAATTCCTTTCTCCTTCTTTTTTTTAGTTTCTTAGTTTTCTTTCTTTAGTTTCTTAGGTTATTTACTTGCTTTTGCTTGTACTTTCTAGTTGTTTTTATTATTACTCTCTTCATTTCTTGTTTTAGTCTTTAAATATTAGTTGTTTTGTGTATTTTGTTTAAATATTGTGTTGAACCTTAGTTATTGTTATTTTTTAATGGAATGCTTTGTTTGTATTAATCTAACTGCTTTATTTAATTTTCAGCTTTTTTGTTATTTTCTTATGATTTATTTAATTTTCTAGCCTTTTATTTTAGTTATTTTATTATGTTATTAGTTTGCTTAATATTTGTTTTAATTATTTTAGTTATGTTTATCTAGTTTAGTCATGGGTTGGAAGTTAATGATGAAATTTTTTATGAATAATTGTGAGATTTGGCTGGGATTTAAATGGGATTTATGATTTAGGTTAGGATTAAATTAGGATTCTGAAAAAATGTCATGGATTAGGGATTATTGCTTAGGATTAGCTACCCCAAGTATAATTCTTAGTTTAATTGTTAGGATTGAGCCATGTGATACGTAATTATCCTTGGCAATTTCCACAAGTGGCAATAGGATAGTCGGATTTGTCAGAATATTTAGCCTACTAGTCTAGGATTCCAATCCTTTAGGTTACATGATCCGAGCTTGTGTGATCATGGCTTAGACTATTTGTTCCCCAGTTTGTTAAAGTTGTCACATCATTAAATCTAGAGAGCTTATTCTAGGTTACCTCATGGTTAGGGATAGGTTTTCTATCAAATAGGACCATCTAAAATTGGAGGAATTGAGGGTTTGAGAGCTTGTTAAAACCTATAGGCTAGCATCTTATACCAATCGCAACTTGTTTATTTCAAGGATCAATTATAAGTTTAGAATCCAAAATTTGTCTTCCACCCAGCTATTCATATTTGACATTTATTTCTTACTTATTTTCTTCTGTCCTTTATTTGTCTTAGTGTTTAGTTTTGATGTCTTCGCATTCAGGGGTTTTTCTTTTTCTTTTTAGGCAGCATTAGGATAGCTTTAGCATAATCTAGCTCCTTGTGGGATCGACCTTGACTTCCCTAGCTACGTAGTTAGGTAAATTAGGTAAATTAATTATTTGGGAGTCCACGACAGACCTACCACTTACAAAAATAATTCAACAACAAATACTTCACTTAATTTGCCTTAGTGTATAAGGAGGCTTGCAAAAATGAATGCCAAAAAAAAAAAAACCACAAAGAATCTCACCTAAAACATTTTAGATTAAAATCCTACAACTCTCTAATAACTTGAAAACAACTTATACATGAATATGCCTAAAAAGTGTTTTTTTAACTTGTAACCAGCATAAATATTTTTTGAAAAATCTTATCTCTAAACATGAACAAAAACCATCTATTTATACTTAAGAATCAGCCATTTATTCGTCTCTTAATGGTCACTATATCCATTGTCGAACGGGCTTATTAACATTATAATTGATTAATTTTCTTACCATTGTGTAATCTATCTAACACGATTTTTTCTCTTTATTTCTCAACATTTGTCTGACTAATAGCCAAGGTTAGGTCAAACGATAGGCGTTCACCTTGGGTTCAGTCAACTGACCCAAGACCGTCGGTTAACTGATGGTTCATTTGACAACTGAAGTTAAAACAACCGAGACATACTTTTGAAGACACCATCAACTATACATAAAAATCCACCAAATACATTCATACCAAAAAAAAACTTAAGTTACTTTTCAATTTAGTCATATCTTTTAACACTAATTTTTTATTTTAATGCATTCTTAGCCAATTAACATAAACATCAAGAGGATACATTCAAATTGAACATATAAAGCTCTGAATTATGTACTTATATGCCTATTCTAAGATATGTATGAATTAGCATGCAAAAGCCTCTTAAATCACCAAAGTAAAATTAAATAAAATTTACATTAAACATAAGTAAACTAATTCTAAACTAAATTTCTTCTTCAAACTTTGAATCTTCATAAACTTTGATTTTCCACTTCGAGTCACTTTGAGTAATCAAAACGTGAGCTTCGTCCCAACCTATCTTTTAACATAATTACAAACATTAGAAATAGATTTTATTTTATCATTACCAAAATGAGGTGGAACCTTCCTTGGTTCAACATTATCTATTAGTGATTGACAATTATCGCTTTCAAAGTTTCTTTTATATAGTCACCATGTCTATTGTCAAACCAAGGGTTGATTCCACCTTTGTTTTGATAATGAAAATGTGTTTTTACTAATATGTTTATGGAGTTTGTTATGTCATGTTTAGATAGGTTTGATGAAAACAAGTTATTAAGTGTTTGGTGAAGACTTAGAGTGCATGAATATGAAGACTTTGCTTAGCGGTTATGAAGTATGTGGAAATGGTTGAAGACTAAGTTAATTGAAGAAGAGCTTTGGAAATGAACTTGAAGTTTAAAGACAGAAGATTAAGTTCAAGAATAGCTTTTGATAGGTTGTTATGAGTGAATATTTAAGTAAGTCTTCTCTTTGGTCTTACCATAAGTTGAAAGGGGTCAATCATGCATTTACATTCATATTTAGTATTTATATATAGGATGCATAATCAAGAGGTGTTATTTTTGCTTAATGTGTTTGAAACCTCTTGATGGATGAATAAATGCATGCTTAGTACTGCATGGGTATAAGTGTTAAATGGGTGAATATATTGATATGATTAATGATTTGGTAAAGTGGTTATGTTGTTATGACTTATATGATTAGATCTTGGTTTGTATAAATTAAATTAGAGTTGTATGGATTCAAGTTGAATTGGTTATGCATATGATTATATTAAAATGTTAATGAAATATGGTACCAGTTGAATGAATTTGGTTATGTCAAGAAATATTTGGTATTGATTAGGTTGTGATAAAATATGTTGAATTAGGTTAAGTAAATGGAATTAGTTCTGGATTAAGTGCATCGAGTTTGGGTCGAAGCAGGAGTTCCCATCTTGGTAAGATCAATCAACTAAGTGAAAAGATAGGTCGACCGACTAGGGAGATAGGTCAACCAAATATAGATAGATCGACCAAATATGGAAATAGATTGACCGATTAGAGAGATAGGTCAACCGAGCTCAGTGAAAATGCAGTAAACATTGGGCAACGACTAGTTTTGCAACAGTAAAAATAATAAATTTTATATGAACATTGGTTAAAGGGAATATTGATATTTTTAGTTATAAATATGAGTTATGTGTGTTGTGTTTGATATGAAAAATATAGTGAAGTATCCTTATATTAAGACTAAGCATTCTTGAGCTAGTTTGTGTAAGTTTATGTGGTTTCGGTATACTTATGAGTATTCTTGTGAGTTTATGTGTTACATTTCTTTCAAGTATTGTATGAGTCCTTATATACCTTAGTAAGTCAAGAGTGATAAATTGGGTAAGGTGTGATTGTGAGAAAGGTAGAAATTACGAGAAAAGTTTTGTAAGGGTTATTCTTAAGCCTTAGAAAATAAGAGTATTATGAAGCTATCCTTTAGCCTTAGAAAAGGGAGTGATGGTTTATTCCTTAGCCCTGAAAATGGAGAGTGAAAGGTTATTCTTGAGCCGTAAAAAAAGATTGTAATTCTAACGTTGTATTCTTTTATTATAATAATGTAAAATCTCAATAAGTGGTGATGGGATCTAGACGTAGGGGCAAGTGGACCGCTCCAAACTAGTATAAATCGTTTATGTTTCTCTTCCTCTCCTCTTTTACTTTGTATGCATTTATTTTATATTGTTTATTTTGTTGTTATTATTTAATTCAATAAATTATAATTGTTGTTTAGCTTCCGCATTTAAGTGAATTCATATAAGATTATATTGAACAATTTAGAAGAAAATTTTAAAATCTAATTCACCCCTTCTTAAGTGCTATATAGGCATAGTAATTGGTATTAGATCCTATGTCTTACATTATTTTAATTCTAATGAATTAGTGAGTAAAGATTATACCCCTTAGTTTATATGCACCCCCTTTATTTAATAGAAATTTTTTCAGAGATTGAAAAATTAAAATGAAAAATTATTTTTTAAATCTTGACTAAAATTATTGCAAAATCATAAAAAAATGTTCCTTATATGCCTTCAAAACCCATATAAAGTTTAACATTCAAATAAGTATTAGAATTGGATGATGTTGAGCATAGGCTTATTTCGTTTAATTATAAAGTTATAGATGTTTTGCTATACACCATAAGTATACAAGTGTTTGAAAAATTGCATCAAGATATGAAAGTGCTCAACAAATATTGCATGCATTAGAGGAAATTTATCAAGATGAGGAAGAGGAAAGCAAACATAAAGAAGTAGCGTTCTTATGCTTTGTTGATGAGGAGATACATACTTCCATAAATCCTTGTGATAATGATACACCTTCTTGTATCTCATTACAATAATGATGAATGTGATTTAGAATATATTTATGAAGAATTGTTAGAATGCATAGAATCATTGGAAAAGAAGAAAAAGAAGTGGTATGATAAATATAATGAAACATTGAAATTACATGATGAATGTAGATTAGAAAATGAAGTGTTTAGAAAAGAAGTAGAATAAAAGAAGGAAATTGAACATGAAATGCAAAAATTGATAGAAGAAAATAACTCCTTAAAGAAATAATTGGAATGCGACATTGACCATGATAGTTTAGTAAAATAAAATGTATCTTTTAGATTAGAGGTAGATTTCCTTAAGGAATTGCTTGCTAAATTTATAAAATGGAATGAGAAATTAGAAAACATGTTAAATGCTTAAAAGGGTGTAAATGATAGACATGGTCTTGGTATGATAGTGACAATAGACCTTCCTCCAATATGACGAAATTTGTTAAAGGAAAGAACTTAGAGGAAGAAGAACCTAGGTCATCCATTAAAAATATTTCTAGACCTTCATCATCTAGATCTTATTGTAAAAAAATCATTATGCAATTTTTTATGCATCAAGGCCATCATATAGAAAGAATGTGCATATAGATAAAACTAGACATTATTTCTTTGCATATGCACATCATCAAAATGATCCATATAGGCCTTCTACTTCATATGCTCCTCATACTTGTATGAGTGTTCCTAAAAATGATTATCATACTCATCATATGCCATTAAATGTGTCTTATGCATATTCTAATTTAGCAATGCATATAAGAACAATATGAGAACCTATTATCATTCATTTAGAAGTTTTAATGGATCTGGACAAAGGTATGTTAATAGAAATGCATATAGGTCACAATAACTTTGGTTGTTATTATTATGGATGTTTTTGGCATGCTCATCAATTATGTTTTGATCATTTAAGAAACATGAATGTTTTATCTAATGGACGAGATAAGTATGAAACTAACCATCAAGAACCTAAGATGGTATGAGCATCAAAAATTTGTTAAACTTATTTTATATGTTTTAAAAAGGTTTCTCTAAGATCTCAAAAGAAAAAGGAAATCACCAACATTGTTAAACTAAGAAAGTGAAAAATTCAAGAGATGAATTTGGTGATAAATATAAAAGGGAGGTATACCTTGAAATTAAAATGCATATGTCTCTATTTTAAATGTATGTTTTTTAATACGTGTTAATTGAATAATTGAAAATCAAAATTCATTTAATTATTTTTACTTGATTTTATCTATTCTATGAGTAGTTGGTTTTCATTAGTGTATAAGTTCAGGCAATCAAACGAAGTATATTGATCGATCGAATGATAGTCTGTTAAGTCACAGTAAAATTTTTGAGTGCTTATAGCTATCAATATTTCCATGTATAATGTTTTCTTGTTTCTAAGAAATTTTTGTATTTCAGAATTGATGTTCTCTAAGTGATTAATTGAATGTTTCAAAATCTTGATAAGGTTTTGCATTAAAAATTATGATTAGTAATGCATAAATATGATTTTGAAATTTCTTGATTTCATTGAGCATGTTCTAATTGGTTGAAGAGCCTCTTAAATAATTTTCCTACATGATTAGTTTTTGCATGTTTAGATAAATTTAAACTTATGACTTGATAAAATGTTTTATATGTGCTTAGATGATTTATAGATTACATGGATTGGTTTTACATTTTTTAGCATATTTTCAACATTGAATTTTATCATTTTAATCCCTCTCATAATTTTAAATTTTGCACTTATATATTTTAAAGAGAAAGTACTTTCATTGAGGAGGAGCTTATAAGTTTTATAAAAGATGGAGGATTCCCTTCTTTTACAAGATTATTTACTAAAAACTTTGATGAATTGCATCCATGTATTAGTTTACGATAAAAGTTTAGAAGTTTCATAATGCATTAAAATCCTTAAATCTAGACATCATCCATTTTATAAATGTTTGAAATCCCCTAAAAGTTAATTGGTATAATTGAAACTTTCCAAAAGAGCATGAATTTTGAGCATAAGCTTTTGCAAGAAATAATGGTTTTTTATTTTTTTGTAAATGGGATTTGAAATCATTAAATATGTTTAATGCTTTTAAAGTTTGAAAGTTTTGGTATTGGAACATCATGCATACACTTATGGGAAGCATGACATTTCATTTGGATATTTGATTTTAAAATTTTCAACTGTTGAGTTTTGATAAATTCATGGTATTAGTTTTCAAATATGGGAAGTAGAACTCATTTCTAATCTTATTATGAAAGCGTAGTTTCGTATGATACTTTTAAAGTTAACATTTATCTATCCTGCTTATCCCTTATGCTCTTGTGGTATAAGTGTTTTAAATGACGATACATGAATTTAAGAATGTTGTAGCCTTAAATTTTGAAAATATGAAATTTGCAAACTTTTGAAATTTTTGCCTAATTTTGATTAACTCGGGGGAGGGGGGTGATTTAGTCAAATTAAGAGATAACAAAGTTGTAATACAAGTTAAGATTTTTTTTTGTAGATTTTTTTTAGTTGATTCATTTTTTTCATTATTTATAAAGGAGGAGCATCCCTTTTATCAATTATAACTTATATTTGTTATTTTATTGCTACTTAATGATGATTTTTTGTTATATATTCTTGTTTTGAGTATTATTAAAATTTGGTTTTATGGTACTTGTCCTATTGTAATTCACTAATATCAATTATCAGTTTGCATTATTTTATTACAATTAATAAGTTAGTTTTTCCAACAATTAGTAGTTGATGTGTTACTAACAAGTTGTATCTTGTTTCGAAAATTGGCTTCTATTTTAAGTGATTCCAATATTTGGTATCAAGTTTTTCTTTCTAACTTCTGGTATCATATTTTTTAATAATTGGTATAGAAATGTCTCATCCTTTAACAAGGTTGGAATCAAGCATGTTATTTTTGAGTAATTGATCTCCTTTTAATAACAATTGGTATCATTTTTTATGACGATACATTTGACACCTTATAAAATAAGATTTGGTTAATGTTTTCCCTCTTTTGAGTATTTGTGACGTGGTATCTTATGTTTATCATGGTTTTTTCTATTAAGAGGGAATATTGTTAAAAGAAAACATTAAAAAATTCCATTCGAAAGTTAAGTTATGAAATGATATGACAATTGACTTGATATATGTTTTAGTATAAAGGGAGATGATGTGTGTATCCCGTTTGTGTGTTTCCTGTTTATTAGTATCAAAGTGTTATGGTTTTCATATGTGACTCATTTTATATTAATATTTAAGGTTTTCATATTTTTGTAATTAGTTATGCACTTTTTAAAGATTACAAAAAGGGGGAGAAACATATATGTGATATTAGAAAGGAGAGGCAAATCTTTTGTTTGCATTTGCATGTATGTATAGGTCAATTGTATAATTTTTTTATTATATGCTTCTAATATCACATGGTTTTGTCATCATAAAAAAGGGGGAGATTATTGAACCAAGGGTTGATTCCACCTTTGTTTTAATGATGACAAAGTGTTTTTACTAATGTGTTTTTAGAGTTTGTTATGCCATATTTAGATAGGTTTGATGAAAACAAGTCATTAAGTGTTTGGTGAAGACTTATAGTGCATGAATGTTAAATGAACTTGAAGATTAAAGACCAAGTGATGGAAGAAGAGTGTTGGAAATGAACTTGAAGATTGAAGACAAAAGATCAAGTCAAAAAATAGATTTTGATAGGTTCTTATGAGTGAATATTTATGTAAGTCTTCTCTTTGGTCTTACCATAGGTTGAAAGGGCTCAATCACACATTTTCATTCATGTTTAGTATTGGCACATAGGATACATAATAAAGATGTGTTATTTGTGCTTGATGTATGTGAAACCTCTTAATGGAAGCATAAATGCATGTTTAATATTGAATAAGTATTAAATGGGTGAATAAATTGGTATGATTAATGATTTGGCAAAGTGGTTATGTTGTTATAACTTATATGATTAAGTTTTGGTTTGTATGAATTAAATTGGAGTTATATGGATTCAAGTTAAATTGGTTATGCATAAGATGACCAGATTAAAGTGTTAAGGAAATATAGTAAGTTGAATGAATTTGGTTGTATTAAGAAATATTTGGTATTAATTGGGTTGTGTTAGAATATTTTGAATTAGGTTAAGAAGTGAATGGAATTAGTTCGAAGTAGGAGTTCCTGACCTAATAAGATTGGTTGATCAAATGGAAAGATAGGATGACTAAATGAAGAGATAGGTTGACCGAATGGGAAGATAAGTCAACCGAATATGGACATAATTCAATCGAATGGAGAGATTAGTCAACTAAACTCAGTGAAATGCAATGAACGTTGGGCAATGACTAGTTTTACAATGATAAAAATAATAAATATTAGATGAATGTTGGTTAACGGGAATATTGAGGTTTTAGGTATAAATATAAGTTGTGTATGTTGTGTTTAATATGAAAAGCATAGTGAAGTATCCTTATATTGAGATTGAACATTCTTGAGCTGGTTTGTGTATGTTTATGTGTTTTGGGTATATTTATGAGTATTCTTATGAGTTTGTGTGTTGCATTTTGTTCAAGTATTGTGTGAATCCTTATATACATTGGTGACTTAAGAGTGAAAAATTATGTCAAGTGTGATTATGAGAAGGGTAAAAATTGCTAGTAATTTTCTGTAAGAGTTATCCTTAATTCTTGTAAAAGAAAAGTGTTGTGAGGTTATCCTTTAACCTTAGAGAAGGGAATGATAATTTATTCTTTAACCTTGAAACGGGAGAGTGAAAGATTATCCTTGAGACTTGAAAAAGGATTGTAATTAGAATGTTGTATTCTTTTATTTTAATAGTGCAAAATCTCAATAAAGTGATGTTGGAAACTAGATATAAAGGTAAGTGGGCCGCTTCAAACTAGTATAAATTGTTTTTGTTTCCCTTACTCTCCTAGTTTACCTTTTATACATTTATTTTATATTGTTTAATTATTGTTATTATTTAATTTGATAAATTAGAATTATTGTTTAGCTTATGCATTTAAGTGAACTGGTATAAGATTATATTGAATAATTTAGAAGAAAATTTTAATACCTAATTCAACCTCTAGGTGCCATATAGGCCTAAAGTCTATAATGCTTCACTTCCCCTATCATCTTGTATCTCATAGAGAAGAGTTTCTTTATCAGGCATGGATTTCTACGTTAAGAGAGACTTGGTATCTTTCTTCTATTTTTTCAAGAAGTTCTTTTGCTATAGTCGTAACTGGAAGTCCTTTAAAATTATTTCTTGGAATGGACCCCTTAATCATTAAAAAGGACAACCTATTTATTCATTCCCAAGTCATAAAAATTGCCTTATCTCAAGCAATGCGAGAAGCTATGATAGGAGGTGACCTTTTAATAGTTATTAAGGAATCGAGGTCAGTCACCTCTAAAGCAAATTCCATATCTTCCTTCCATTTGTTAAAGTTAGAATCTATTAAAACTTCAGTCATAGCAATACAGTTGTTTATTACAAATGTAACTAAAGAACATATAATGTATTATCAGTAAAAATGTAGGATAACATCTATACAAAAATCCCTAAAAAATATATCAATCGAGTATCCTACTTATACATAAGGAAATAGTTATGAGAAAAATGCGTAATATATAAATGAGACCTTCACATAAAAGCGATCATAGTGCAAATCATCAACTCTCATAATTCTACCACTTGTGGGTTTATAGATTACTTAATCAATGATTTTCCTTCACCAAATGCCTTTATACACATCTCAAGTTTCATATAAGGCTAACACCTATGGTAGAATAACCTAATACAAAATAAAAGACATCTCCCAGCATATAAGCAAACATGGTCCTTACTCCAATTTAAATGGCTATTGTGGTGACTATAATCTTATTGACATTCAAACTACTTCATCAAGTACAAGGGATACACATGTATGTTATCTCATATCCATATTGTATGGACATGTGTGACATTTCACCATCATACGTACAAGTATCCGTATGTAACCAAACAATGTCACAAAAATAATGATGAAAATATTTAATAATAAAATATGTTTGAAAAATAATTGATCATGCAATAAAATAAATGAAACAAATGAGATAATGTCATTGTATTTATCTCACTTATTCCAAGTTAATTTGTATGAAAAATCACTTCAAATGGCTTTTATAAGTTTATCTAAACTTAAACCTTCGTTATTACTAATGTAATAATCCATACAAATTTTAAAAATTGAATTTATTCACCTCTAGGACCTTAAACAATAATCCAAAATAAGTTGAGAAACCATTCTATAAAATTTTGAAATTTTGAGTTTTTTTGTTCTCTAGCGGTGCGACATCAGTAGCTAGGTTAGCGTCTAGTCAACATTGCATCAGTATCTAGTCAACAGTGTAGGATGAGTTAGTAACAAAGGCGGAATGCTGATATCAATGCGACTCAGAAGCATATGATGTCAGCAAAAAAGAGGGCTGCATTTGGTCACTGTATGGCGTGCATGCTTACACATGGTCCACTCCTCACGCACCTAATGTGCACAGATGCATCTCACCCTTATGGCTCAATAATGCCCCTAACTATTTTTTTGCCACATGTCATCCTATCTGCTCCTCCCTTAACTTAGATGCCTCCCATACACGTGTGGTTCACGTGCCTAATACTTCCTTGTCTCCAGCTTGCCTCTTTTGCTTTTTAGGTTTTCCTAGTTCGTTCTTCCTCTATTATTCTATAGATCTAAGCTATTTTTTGCCTAAAAAGCTCATGGAAACTTGATTTCTACACCTCATATGTTATTTTCTTGATGATTTCACATATAAAAATTAAAATAATACTAAAAAAAACAAATTCTTAAATGCAAAAAATGGTTGTTCTATTTCTAAATGAAAAATCAACATCTTTAAACATAAAATCACAAGAATTTATGTGGCTTTGATACTAAATAATGGAACGTTTGTTCAAATAACTTGAATGAACCTATGATCATCCATATAAGTGTGTGAAACTTTAGAGATCCATACCTAATTTTCTATCCATGGTTTATGACTTGATGAAATTCGCACTAAATGTCTTTAGTAGATATATCAAACAATGCAAGAACATAGAGGAAGAAGAAGAGAAGTAGAGAGAGACAACAGTGAGATAGTGAGTAGGTAGAGAATTTCCAAAGTATGTAGAGACTTTCTACTCTTTTCTAATGCTTGGGCCTTATGATGGTTGCAAGTGACTTAACGCCCAAATTTATAATTAGCAACAGCAGAAGATCTAGTACTTAAACTTATTGGTAGTATTTTATTAGACTCCACCATCACAGATCTAATAAACTACTCGCCTCACACTAACAAAGTAACATTTTCATACAAGACTACATATTTATCTTTAATTCGAATTAATAATTAATTTAACTTAGTGCAATTAATTTTTGTCCAATATTAGTAGTTAGGAAAAGTTCCAACAAGCATTATTCCACCAACTTGAGTTTTTAGCTCTCAAAGGCCACTGGATATCCATTATGAATAAGTAATTCACTAATAGCTTTATTCAAGGCATTTATATGTATTTCAAAAGTAAATTGAAAACTTGGCAACTACAACATCAATTATGAAGAAATCACAAGTTTAAACCTCTTAAAAACATATTAACAATGATCTATACAAAGAGAAAGCTTTTAAGAGTAACTAGTGATGAATTGAAGATAATAATTTTCTAATATAGGAAATTATCCAAAATTCATCACTTTAATTGGAACTAGCCATCTCATAATAGTCTATATCTTTGTTAAATTTCTTAAACCATCCTTGTCATCTTACTAAATGACAATAACTTATATAGAAGCAAACTCATACTTTTCTTTTTTTAAAATACAACTTATGTTCCTAAAGTTTAAATGATACTTATCATAGGTGGATCAATTGTTCCTTAAATGAAGTCTTATAAAAAATAATATCATCGGGATATAATATCACTAAGCAATCTTAGAAACTCATATAGAATCACTCATTAGATTGTAAAATATGGAAAAGCATTTGTTAATCTTGAAGTTGTAAAGAAAATGCTTATGCACCATATCAAGTAATAAAAATGGTTTTTGGCTTATCACCCTCCCTAATTTGAACATACAAATACTTGACCATAAATCTTGCTTGGATAAAATAAGATCTTTACTTAATTTTTTCATTAAATACTATGGTTAAGGAATCAAGTATTTATTCTTTTATCATCTTTTTTGATGATAAAAGAATAAATACTATTACTAATGGTTTTAGTATATGTAATGTTTTGAAAAGTTAAGTTGATGAAAAGGTGTTTAAAAGATGCTTTTTAGAGCCCTGAAGATTGACAAAAAAAGAGCCTTGGGGCATAAAATTGAAACTCCTAGAGCATAAAATGGAGCTTATGAATATCAAAGGGAAAAGGCTTAAGTTAAAGATTAAGATATAATTATAATAGATTATTTTTTGTAAATCTTGATGTGATCATGTCTTTATCCTATCATAGTGTTAAAAAGGGATCAAATCATGCATACTACATCATGAATAATGTTTTTGCATATAGGTTGCATAATCAAGAATAATTGCATGGAAATATTTTTCAAATAATCCTCTTAATACACAAAAGTATTTTTAGGAAATTAGTTTGATGTGTGCGTGTTAAGCATCTATTAAAAGTGTAGTGCATAAATTAAGCATGGAGTATATAAAGGGTGTGGAAAACATAAAGTAATATAATTGTGAAGTTTTTTAACATTTTATTGCTTATTTTGGCATGTTTTGTAAAGGTATTTTATATGTAAATTATCTAGTGTAGTGTTGATCCCCTTAAACACTATGTTTACTTAAGTGAAGATGTTTTGAGCATACATTACTTACTGTAGTGTTGAGCCACTGAAACACTTGATTTAGTTAAGTAGAGAATATTTGAAGTGTATTTTTAAGGTTAGAAAGATTGTGAGATAAATTGATTGTAAGGGTTACACTTTTGCTTGTGCAAAAAGTGAGTGATTATAAGATTTACCCTATAACTTGTGAAAAAAGCGAAGCGACTATAATGTTGTTGTTGATAGTTAAATCCCCAATAAGGGATTAGGAAGTGGATGAACCAATATTAAATAGTTTGTGCACTTCTCTCCCTGTCTCTGTTTCATCCTCTAAGTTAATTTATTTCCATTATATTAATATTTTTATTATGTTTCTTAAGCTTATGCCTTTTAATTTATGTTGTTTATTCTACTATTTATAATTTCCATAAGTTAAGAGGGAAATTTCCATTTTGGTGTAAAATAATTTTAAAAATTAAAAAAAATATAGAATTACCCAATTCACCACCCTCTTAAATGTCATATAAGGACCAAATATTTTATTGAGTACTCTTTTAAACAATACCAATAAAGTTACTCTTTGAGATAATTGTTAGAAATTCAAGATATGATCTTATCATGTAAGTAGTGGAAGAAAATTTAAAAAATTCAAAAACCAAGATCACGTTAATTATATAACAAGATTAAGTCATAAATATAAAAAAGCATTAATTATAAATCATATCCATATAAGCAAGTTAAAAGAACTATATAAGTGGTGTAGAGAATGATTATGCTAAAAGACTTAAATCTTATAGAATGTATACCTGTTTATAGTAAATTTAGAACATTTTAGATTAATTGATTTATAATTTTAATTTTAATTAAATTTTAGTTAAAATTATAGCCAGTCCTTATTAAATACCAATTATGTCATAATAAGATTCAATATTCTAATATTGGTCTTTATTTATCAAATTTTTTATATTTAACCATAAAGATTTTTAAAGTTTACAATCAGGTCCAACTCAATTAAAAGACTCCTTCTTTCTTTAAATTTTCATTATATATGACTCATTAGGTTCCTAAATATGTTGATAATAAATTTAAATTATAATCCTAAATTATACTTAAGATTATATAAATTAAACTCCCTTAGTTTATCTTTAATTCTATAACTAAACAATTTATATTCGTAGATCAAGATAAGCATTTTACAATGCATCATGACCACCTAATTATTAGAAATATCATAATAGTTTTGAATGATTTTTTATGTTAGACTTTTTTTATATGATTCAATACTTTCATCATATAATGTCTTAACCAAACATAGAGTTTGGAATTAATGTCTACTCTACTTGAGTCTGATCATCTTAGTTTTCTATCATTAGTAATTGATTCTCTTAGTAACATTTGAAAACTATTTTCAAAGTGTCATTCCACCTTATTTAAGTATTTTTCAAATCAGTACTCATAAAAAATAGCCTTCCTGTAGTTCATGCCATATTTAAATGCTACCAATCGAGCTACCCTTGACGAGGATATGTCCTAAGTACTATCAAAACATAACAATACGTTCATGAGATATTTTAGAGACCTTCAGTCAAAAGATCACTTACTTAATTGTCATAATTAGTAATTCCATAAACATATAAGTAATGTTCTATATAAACTTCTTATATTTGGTAAATTTAGTGAAATTGTTCTCTAATAAGAAATCACACTTTTGTTTAAGTATTTATATGCTTTATTTCATTATATTAACTATTTTTTCTTTTTTTTGGGAGAAAGTAACAGGTATATATTTGAGAAAAATGTCAATACAGGAGAGCAGGAGGCCAAAATTGGCACTCAAAAACTATATACAAAGTAGTGCAAAGCAAGTTAAAAAGGAGCCACAGGCAACCCACAAATAAAGCAAAGCAAACCAAGAGCCACAGGCGGCCCACAAATAAAGCAAAAGCAAAAACAAAACAAAGGACCAATAGCCGGTCCTCAGAGAAACCAAACTAAGTAGTGAGTTTCTAGATGTGACGCTGGGAGTTAGGGATCTGGAAACGGGACTCAAGGTTGAGAAGCCGGAGACGGATAAGCTCAGATATCTCTGCAATGACATTCGGGGGAGAATGGTGACGTCTGCTGAAGATGCAGATATTCCTCTTATACCAAAGAAAGTAAACTGTGGCAGAGAAGACTAACGGTAAAACGATGTGCCTGAAGTCTTGCCACCGTCAAAGATGGGTGGAAGCTTAATGCAGAAGAGGAGACCAGGAAACCGAAGGCCAAGCAATGGGGTTCTTCGTCGAGAGAGAGCCCCAGACTAGAGAGGAGAACCTGCAATAGAAGAAGAGATGATCGTGTGTCCCAGGAGCCGAGCTGCATAAGATATAAGTCGAATCTAACAAGACACCAAATATCTGAAGTCTGTCTATAGTCCGAAGATGTCCCTGTGAAGCTAGCCAGAGTATAAAGGAGTGTCGTGGGATATGCCCTGGAAACCAAAGGAGACGGTGGATCGAGTCCACTAGTCGTCAGACTCAGATAAGGTTCTATGCAGAGTCTACAAAAAAAACTCTGGATGAGTGACCTTTCCAAACCTAACTATCAGAATGCCGCACTGGCGGGCGAAAACAGATGGAGGCCCAAACTTGCTAAAGCTCGTTGTCCCCCTCTGGAAAATCCCAATCCCTATAATCAATAATCTGAGATACCCTAGCATCCCAAGAGAGCTCAGTAGATGAGAGAACCCGGAAAGAAAACCAATCACATAAAGGCCCCTGATTTGGCAACTAGTAATCATGTCAGAGTGAAGTATCTCGCCCATCCCCAATGAAGGCTACTATAAGGCCACGGCACCACTCCCGACTTAACAAAATCTTCCTCCAAACCTAGGAGGAGTTGGAAGGGGCTCAGATGTACCAAAAGGATCTGCCCCGAAGCAACACTTTATGAACCCAAAAGGCCCAAGTAGAAGATCTGTCAGCGAATAAACACCATACATACCTAAGTATGGCGATCCTATTCCAATCTCGGACCCTCCTGACTCCCAAGCCACCCTCCCTCCGAGGAAAACAAACTGACTCCCAAGCTACCTTAGCCTCATGATGGGACAGAAACGTACCCCTCCAAAGGAAAGCGGACAGAATGCTCTCAATGAAGTGGGAGATGCTAGCAGGCAAGATGAACAGATCAGACCAGTAGACATGAATAGAAAAGAGCACTAATATGATCAGCTGTAACCGACCTGCATAAGTAAGAGAGGCAGAAGTCCATAATCTGATCCGAATAAGAATCTGCTCCACCAACGGGAGACAATCGGCGTGTCTCAACCGAGTCTTAATAAGAGGAACACCCAAGTAATGGATCGATAAAGAACCAATCTGAACCCAACAGCTCGCTGCAAAGAGGAGGACTCATCCACTGTAATCCTGGAGAAGAACACCTAGCTTTTGGCCGAGCTCATAACCAAAGCAGAAATCCTCTCAAAATCAGTCAGAGCCTGTCTGATAATCCTAAAAGAATCTAAATCCACTCGACTTAAAATTATCAAGTCATCCGCAAAACAATGATAAATGAGGGATGTTTATCTATGTCTCTAGTGAAACCGCAATCTCAGGTCTGCTGTAGCCTCCATTGGAATCCCATCCAAACCCTCCATCGTTATGAAAAACAGATAAGGGGAGAGATGGTCCCTCTGTCGCACCCCCTGGTTGCCGAGAAGTAACCATGCAATGCCCCGTTAAGGGCAACAGAGAAGTGAGCAGACCAAAGACATGCCTCAATCTATCCAATCATACAGTCAGGAACACTAATAGTCCGTAAACTTAGAATAATAAACTCCCAATTGATAGTATCAAAAGCCTTACGAATATCAACCTTGAGAGCATATCGTGAGGGTGAACGATCAAGGTGATAATTATGAAGCAACTCTTGAGAAAGGAAGATGGCATCAACAATCTACTGCCCCGGGGGAAAAGCCATCTGAAAAGGACCAATCACCTCAGGAAGAACCGCTCTCAACCGATTTTCAATGACCTTTGAGATGTACTTATAAAGGACATTGCAACAGGAAATCGGTCTAAAATCACCCAAAGTATGGGGGCTCTCTAACTTATGAACCAAAGTAATCCTAGTGGAGTTCACACATCGAGGCATGACTGAGGTAGAAAAGAAATGCCGAACTGCTGCCTTAAAGTCTGCTCTAATAAAATCCCAACACCTCCTATAGAAGAAAGAGGTGTAACCATCAGGTCCCGGAGCCTTATCTTTTGGAATGGAGAATAAAGCAGAATGGATCTCCTCATCAGAAATCGGGCTCACTAAAGATGGTGAGATGAACCGAGTGAAGTATCTAGCAGCATCTGCAGAAGGAGCTAAAATGGTAGAACGGAGAATACCCTGAAAGTAGTCCACTGCCAACTGCCCCAAGGCCCCCTAATCGGTGATAAAGGTGACTGTCGCATCCTGTAACCCTAGCACCCTACCTCTAACCTGCCTGTGAAGCAAGGAGCGATGAAAAATCTAGTGTTCTGGTCCCCCAGGACTAGTCACTGAATCTGAGATCTCTGCCTATAAAAAGACTCCTCATCCTGAACCAATTTGGAGTACTAGCGAGCGAGGTTACGCTCCTCTATACCGAAATTAGTGGAGAGAGGAGAGGCATGTTTTCCAAGCCCAGAATTGAAGAATGCAGAGATACAGAAAAGTTCAACCAAAGCAGAGACAGTTTTGGTATGTTGACCTTTGAAAGCTTGAAACAGACGAATTAATGAATGAAAAAATCAATTGAAACCTTTCTGTAATTCGTCTAGATGTTAA
>JAOXYD010222640.1:0-18831 GCA_028565735.1 Pinacopodium congolense
ACATCTATTAATCCATCTTTCATATTAAGCATTAAATAGGTGACATTTTTCCCAATTCAATACCAAATTTCTTTCTTCACATATTTTAACCACGTTACACAAATTTTACAGTTAGGTTTCAAAAGATGTGCCAAAAATAGAAAAATCACCCATGAATACCTCAACGCAATATTTTATCATAACTAAAAATATAGCCATCATACACCTTTTAAAAATTTTTATGGAATTTCATAGGCTAAAAAGCATTAGACTATAAGCAAATGTGTCATAAGGATAAGTGAATGTTGTTTTCTCTTCGTCCTCAGGGACAATTGGAATTTGTAAATATCCACTATACCTAACTAATGCACAATGAAAACTATGCCTATCTAACCTCTCAATAACTTGATGAATGAAAGGTAAAGGAAAATGACCCCTTTTTATGACATGATTTAGATGACTATAATCTATGCACATTTGCCAACTGGTAACCTTTTTTGTAGATATTTGTTCATTTTTTTTAACCACAGTAACACCACCTTTCTTCAGTATTACTTATACAGGGCTAATCTAAGGTAAATTAGAAATGTGATAAATGATACGAGCATATAATAACTTGACCACTTCATTATTTTCTACTTCTTTCATATTTAGGTTTAACCTTCTTTGTAGTTGAAATTTTGACTTATTTCCTTCCTATATAAAGATCTTATGTGTACAAATAAAAAGACTTCATGCTTTAAGATCAGTAGTTGTCTAACACATTACTCCTATATGATTTTGCAACACTGGTATTAACTCATTTTCCATCTTATCATCTAAAGATAAGGAAATTATGATTGGTAAACTAGATGGAGGGCTAAAAAAATACATACTTTAAATGCATAGGAAGAGGCTTAAGTTCTACTTCAAGTGGTTCTTTTATGGATGGCTTCGGTAGAGGCTTGATTGATTTTTTTATCATTTCAAACTTATTAAAAGGATTCTAGCTAGAAGACACCTTTCTTGCAACTAAAGCATTCAAAACTCCACTAACTTGTTCGTCATTCAAATCTAAAGACTACAAATGAGTCAACAACTTTTGTAAAGGATCAGCACAAAATTAAATTAAATGGTCACTCTCAAAATTCTTAACTCTTATAAAATTGCAACAATCATGATCTGCTGGATGATGCATTGCTTGAAAAACAATAAATTCGATCTCTTCGTCTAGTAGTCTCCAAATCAACTTACCACTATGAACATCAATAAGTGCCCTGACCGTAGGCATAAATGGTCCTCTAAGAATAATAGGCACCTTACAGTCTTCTTCAATGTCTAACACTAAAAAATAGATAGGATAAATAAACTTATCCATCTTAAACAAAACATCTTTGATAATTCCGCGTGGATATTTGATAGATCTATCTACCAATTGCAATGAGACGATTATAAGTTTGGACTCTTCTAACCCTAACTTCTTAAAGATAAATAAGGGCATTAAATTTATACTTGCTTATAAATCCATCAAAGCTCTATCTATTTGCAAGTCACCCATTATATAAGGAATGCTAAAACTACCAGGATCCTTGAGCTTAGGGGGTAACTTCCATAAAAGGATTGCAGAACATTATTCATTTAACTTTACAGTCTCGTAATCCTACAATTTTCTCTTTTTTGATAAAATGTCCTTAAAAATTTTGCATAGTTTAGCATTTTGGTAATGGGTTCTGTAAAAGGAATATTTATATGTAATTTCTTGAACATTTCAAAAAATTTCCCAAATTGCTTACTCAGATTAGCATTCTTTAGCCTTTGAGGGTAAGGGATTATAGGCTTGCATGGTTTTACAATTGGATCTGCAAATAGCCTACGAGGTCGCTCTTATTCCTCTCTTACTACTTCCTTACCTTTTTCGTTCTCATTCTCATTTTCTACTTCCACCTCTTTTCTTTCACTATACTTCCTTACTTTATTTTCACTTCTTACTTTTTTTCCACTTCTAAAAGTTATAGCCTTTGCATATTTTCTAGGATTAAGTTCAGTACTACTAGGCAATTGACCTGGGGTATGCTCTCTAACAATACTAGCTAACTAACTCACTCAGTTGGATAAATCCTTTATTTGACCTTGCATTTCTTGTCTAAATTCTTTAATATATCCAAACATAGTCTCATCCACACTAGACTTCTCTTGAATGGGTTGATTGGGTCTAAAACTAAGAGGACGGTTCCTCAGAAAATTGGCTGAATGATTTTTAATGTTTACATTATCAAGTTATAAAAAATTAAGATGATTTCTCTATCCATTATTGCAAGTATTGGATAATGGATCTCCCTATTGCCTATTAATTGTAAATATTGAACTTGTTCAGGGTCTTAAGCAATGGAATTTCCACCTTGAAAATCCATGTATGAATGGGATGAATTACCATAATTTTCATAGGCTCCAAAATTATCAAAAGAAATACCATCAGCTTTCTTCTCTAGATTCTCCAATTGCTTACTCAAAATTGTCAATTGACTTATTAACGCAATTATGTCATTTATAGCATAAACTCCTAATATCTTTCTCGAATTACACTAAGAATTATATTAGAATCTATTAGTTACCATTTCTTCTATTAACCTAAAAGCTTCATCTAGAGTTTCTCTCATTAGATTGCCTACTGCTGCTGCATAAGTCATACTCCTAGTAGAGGGAATGAGTATAGTATAAAAGACATCAACATGATAACATGTGCCAAACCCATGATTTGGACACTTTGTAATCATTTCCTTATACCTTTCCCAAGCTTCATACAAACTCTCATTTTCATATTGGGAAAAAGAATAAATTTGGTTCTTTTACTTTGCTATTTTTATTGGTGGAAAGGACTTAGCTAAGAATAGGTTCATTAGATCATTCCATGTTGTAATCAAATTAGGTTGAAAAATATTCAACCAAGCTTTAGCTCTATCCCTTAGAGAAAAATGAAACAACTTAAGCTTGGTTGCACCATAAGATAAACCTTGACTTTTAAAGAGATCATATACATCTATGAAGCTTTGCAAATGATCATTGGGGTTTTCTAAAGTAGAACCACCAAATTGGGAACATCTAATAAATGAAAGAATGCTATGGGGGACCTCAAAATCATCAGGTTATATTCTAGGTCTAACAATGCTATCCATGGGACATTTTCTATTTCCTAAGGTCAATTCCATCATTGTAGGTCCTCTATTTTGCCGCTGAAGTCTAGTAACTAATTCTTCTTAATTCTCTATTTCTAAAGGAATTGAATCTAAAGGATTGTAATTAGAGGATGTGGTGGTTTTTAATTCCCTCTTTTGCCTATAAATGGTTCTTTCAAGTTCAGAATCAAATTTAAGCTTCTCTGACTCATCGCCATGATTTTTCATACAAGATAAAAAAATGAAAAAACTACTAAATAAAAAAAATAAAACAAAAAAACACTTAAAAAGAAAAGAAAACAAGTAATATAAAAAATAATTAACAATATGAACAACTTTAGAATAACTGACACTAAAAATCCTAATAATAAAATTATAATGGATTCCTAAAAAAACGCCAAAAATATTTTATGTTTGTTTCTATTAATATAAAATTATTAAATTAATTACCATATTAACAATTGAAGCTTTTTTTCTCAAAACAGAGTTAAAACCAACTAACCAACAAGTATACTAATCACAAGTAATAGAGTGAGAATTTTAGACTCAAATTATCATCCCATGAAGATCACCTATAATCAGCATTAAGGAAAATGGATCATAATTATCTAAAGGAACCAATTTGAGTGATTAATTTAACTAAATTTACTAAACTAGACTAAAGGGCTTACAACTTTGCAAGGAAAAATAACTTTGAAAATTAAGCTTGCTTAATTGATTAGATGGTTAAGGAAATATTTTCAATGATCTAAATGGATTAATTATGGATTAAGGGACTCGTCCTAGGGAAACTTCACTAAATAATGACAAGGTTATGATCAAATCAATGTCTTTTCTCTTTCTTTTGATGTTTAAGGTTCAGTCCACTCTTAATTCCATCAAAAGAAGGTTTAAAGTATAAGAAGCTTAATATAAAAATTAATATTCTCATATTACTTTCCTCAAGATTACCTGATAATTGGTCTTGCACTGATTAAAATCAAGTTACTTATTGATTTTCCAATGGATTAAGATATTGGTCCTCTTCTTTCACCATTTACCTTATGAATCTTAAACAATCCATTGAAGACAAGCTTTAATCATTCCCAAAAGTAAAAGACAGCCCATAATCATGTTTAAGGATGTAATTAGATCATCAAATTACCATTCCTCAACCTTAAATACATTCAGCCACTCATTTGTATGAAAAAGAAAAGATATCATGCATATAACTCATGTTCTTGAATATATAATCTCAATAGTGGATTGTCAATACAAAAGATGAGTTTAGAGTGCACCAAATAGAGCTACAAATAGGGCTGCAGGTCTAAGACACGAGATCAAGTATTTATAATCCACAAAACAACTTAAATCTGCTAAGAAAATCAGAAAAGATGAAGAACACTTGAAATAAGCCATAAACTTTGAGAGAATCTGATGTTTGATCTAGAAAACATGTTTCTCTCTTTTAATTTTTGTTGCTTTTGGCCTACAGACCTCCATTTATATCTCAGTTGTAAATGGGAATTAACTTGCCCAAGTTGTGGCCAATAAGATTGAAGATCTAGTTGGAAATTCATCAACTAGTACTTAAAGCGAGTGTAAAAGGAGTACAATGATGGGATATGAAACTATCGTTTAAGTCTTTATCTTTTGGAGTAAAACGGAAGTTTGGGAAGCACAATGGCGGTGGTGGAGGCGAAAGAAAGCAGTGTACCCAAGCTGCGATATCCCGATATGGCATATGCTCCGGAAGATAAGTATGGGGGTATACATGTCATGTGTGGAGAGGCAATCTCTCACAAATGATGAGTTTAATTTTTTTCTACTTCCCGGTTAGAGCATCAAGAGGCGAATATCATGTCCTTAGTAGAACAAGTTAAGATGGATGCAGAAGATGCTAAGGAATGAGATATTTGCTCAATTTTGGGTTGTCTGACTTCAATGTGTCCTATGTTTCAGGATTTACAATAATATGGATGCAAATTTCCACCAATATGCTACCAACTTCAGTTGTGTACTTTTAACCAATAGCTCCACCTCTACCAATACTAACACAAGCTGATAGCATGTCCTTAGAGGAGATCTTAGAGAGTTTGACGATGAGCACTCTTCACTTTCAGCAAGAAACGAGGACTAACTTGAAGAACATGAAATATCAATTGAGTTAATTAGCAAAGGTGGTCGAGGAGATACAAGCCCAAATTTATACAAACTTTCTTAGCTAATCAGATGGAGACCCTAAGGAGGAGGTGCACCTTATTTCATCAAGGAGTTAAGAAATATGGAAGCACCTAAAAGAAATGGAGGAAGAGAAAGAGAATTTAGGATAGAAAGAGGTAATCACTCGAGAAAAGAAGGAGGATGCATGACCTCCTAAGCTAAGTGATATGTTATTGCCAACCATGCTTTGTTTCTTTTTCCTAGCAATTCATAGGTTAAAGAAGATAAGAAGATCAAATAAGAGCCATAGGGTGCTACGTTGTTGGCAGAATTATATCCAAACAAGAAGAAGTGGGAAGGTGACGAGTAAGAGGATAAGTCTCCAACATCATCGCCTTCACCATTATGGAGGCCATCCTAGCTACAGGGAGATGTCAATAATAGAGAGTGGACCTTGGACTATGAAGAAGAAGAAATATGATTCCATGTCTTTAACATTATGAGACATCAAGTTCATTGGGAGTCCACTTGAAAGGAAGCTATTCCTAACTCATCAATGACTTTGAGCATGTTTCCCTTTGGGCTCAAAATTCTTTTTGATACTGGATAGTGTAAAAAAAGGAGTCAAGCTAAAGACCTAAAATAAGCACTTATTAGGAGATTTTTCATTTTTTAAAAGGATGATTTTATATGACAAACAAAGATGCAAAACATAACAAATTTGGAATAGGATGATTTTATTAATGTGTTGAAAAAGAAAAAAAAGTGTGGAAAGTTTGTTTGTAATACAAATAAATGAGAAAATTTCACTCTATTGTCTTCACATCTATATAAATATTAAAGTTATGAGTAATGCTAGTAGCCATTTGAGAGTGTGATCTAAATTAATAACTAGAAGCATTCACCTTTGCATTAAAAACTTAGATGACATCATAAACAAGTCAAAAAGGGGTATCCTAGTTGAGTAACTGGGGTCATTCATGACAAGTATGATAATGATGTATTTAGGACTTAGATTTATGTTCTTGATAGGGATGCATTTTATAATATTTCTATATGTGCTTCAATGTGAATTATGTTCTTAGTAGGGATGCATTTTATAGTATTTATATATGTATTTCAATGTGAATTCATCCCTATTTTGGTTTTTAAATGCTGATTTTGTGTTCTTAGTATGTTTATATACACATTTAATTATTTAAGTCAAATACAGGTTTAAATGACCAAGTTTGGAGAAGAATTAAAGCGAAAAGAGTAAGAGGAGGCTTGATAGATCCATCAGCAATGATTGATGCAGGTGCCATTGAAGGAGCAAGTAGGCACCGTTAATGGACGAACCCCAGGTCCCTCATCAATGGTTGATCTAGAGGGTCATTAAAGATTAGCAAACCATCGTTAAACATTTAGGAAATGTAAAAAAGAAGGGTAACTTTTACTTTTACTTCTTCAAACACATTAAACCCTAGGGAGGACCTACAAAAGGATAGAGATGGAGCAAACTAGTTAGTTTTGGCTCCCATTTGGCCATCCATTTGGTATCTTTGTGCTTTCCTTAGGTTTTAGGGTTATTAAATTGTATTTTCTTGTTTCTTTAATTTTATCCATAGATTAATGCTATACATGCAGAATCCTTCCTAATTTAGTTGTTTTCTCTGGTGTTTTCTTTTTCTCATTTGTATTTCCACGTATTTATTTAGATTTTTTTAAATATCTGTTGAATTTTTTATTGTTAGTTTAATTTTAAATCTATAAATTTCATTCTTGTGTATATTCCTCTCCTTATGATTTCTCCATTTTTAATTTATATTATTGTCAATTTAATTATGTTATCTTAGTTTTAATTGGATTTGACTATGTTTAATAGATTAATGCATCATAATTGTGAGAATTAATTAGGATTTGAATGGGCATTATGATTTAAGCTATAGCTATATTGGAATTGGGAATTTGGAATTAATGTTATGAATTAAGGGTTAATTTGCAAGATTGGCCCTCCAAGATGTAACTTTTAGTTTAATTGTTAAGTTTTAACTTTTTGTATACAATTGCCATTGGTGGAATCTATAAGCAGTGATAGCTTGATTGATTTTATAGGTATATTTACACAATTAGTCTAAAGCTCCAATTATTTAGGCTACACGATCCAAGCTTCCGAGATTATGGCCTAAGTTAGTTGTTCTCTAATTCTTAAGCTATCATGCCACTAAATCTAGAGAGCTTGTGTTAGGTTGTCGTATGGTTAGCAGTAAGTTTTCTATCGTATAGGATTTATCTAACATTACAGGAACTTTGGACACAAGAGCTTATTTATGTCTACAACTTAGCATCTTAGGCATAGTATAATTTACATTTTTTGTGATTGCTTGTAATTCTTAAATCTTGATAATAACTTCTACCTAACTCTTTGTCATTATTATTTGATTCTTGTTATTTTCTTTCGTGATTTATTCACTTTAATTTCGTTAATTGTCTTTTTGTTTATATAAGTTCCTTCGCATCTAAGGGTTTTCTTTTATTTTCTTTATTTTGTCCTTAAGAATAGCTAAAAAACACTACCAGTTCTCCGTAGGATTGGCTCTAACTTTCCCTACTACATAGATAGGTAGGTTAGTTTGGTAAATTTTTATTTGGTGGTCTGCAATAAACTCACTAGTTCTTTTGATGTTCTTGTTATTGTTTATATGTTTTTACTGATAAGTGATGATATTAGGGATGAATTTGAATTTATTTACATGGGAGACTTAATGTGTTTTCATATGGAGTTTAAATAGGATCCATAGAGGAAAAGAAGGAGAGCATATTGGAGAGATCAAGCAAGTTAGAATCATTGCCTGATAAAAGATCTAAGAAGATGACAAGCTTCTCTGTCACGATGGTCTTTAGAGTAAGCAACATCATGCGATTTTCACATGTTTTAGAATGTTCAAAGTGTTTTAGGGATTTAAGATGACTTGAAAACCCTAGGAGCAATCCTAAGTAGATTAATAAGTATTTCAGGACAATTAAAAACAAATTTATATGATTTAGCAACTGGAGTGAATAATGATTAAATAAGAAAATCATCAAGAATAATCCTATTTTCTAAACTTTTTGCATAAAGGCTATAGAGAAGGATCATCAAGCTACAACCTATTTTCTTATCTCTTTTCTTTCTTAACGTTTTGTATGAAGAATTTGAATCTTGGGGATTTAATTTACATCATGGATAGCTAGATTTTCACTTAGGAATTAGTCTTGAATTGCTTTGTCAAACCTTTATCTTATTGATTCAATACAACATGCTTTGTGATTTTTTTTTATTTTATGATTCATTTGAATCGAGAGATTAAATCATATATTTATGTCATGTTACAAAATTAGAGTTAGTAATCTAATGTAATAGACCTATAAACATTATGTTAAAATGCAATTGAAGAGAAACCATAATTGTTTGTTAATTACCCTTAGGATTTATTTGAAACCTTTTGGCTATTTAAGAAAAATTTTAAGAGATTGAGTGATTGCAATTTAATTCCTATTTATTTAAGTTAGGGGCACTTGATTAGATCCAGAAAAGGGGGTAATAAAACCCTAAGATGTTTAGGGTCAAGCATAATTGAATTGATAAGGTGAGGGGAAGGAAAAGTAGGGATAGAAGTAATTCCTAGTGTTTTTCATTATTTTTTTTCAATTTATAGCAGCATCTTTAATTATTGAATTATTAAATTATTTTAATTTAGTTTAATTTAAGATATATCAATAATATTGTGTGCCTCATACAAATTGTAACTCAAGTTGTTAGGTGACTAATCTTGATCACCTTAGGAGCGATATTAGTTATACTTTAAAATTATGATCTGTATACTTACAGTATAACATAAAACAAGCACAAATGTTTTTGATGCCGTTGTCAGGGATTACAAGCTTTAGCATCTTGTTCAATTTGAGTTATTTTCATTTAAGGAATTGATACTTTTCCTTTTTTGATTTTAGGTTTATGAACACAATGATAACAAGAAGTTCAAGAAAGTTGATCAATATAGAAATTTTGGATATTACAAAGCAAAAGAGATAAATAAAAAGAGTGAAGCACCAAGAAATTGTAGAAAGATCAAAGGCAGATGAAAGAAACCAATGAGGGCACCAAAGGACCTTAATAGATTTTACGTGACCTATATTCAATCTCAACCAATAAGGAATCACAAAGTTTTTTGTGCAATCTAACAATTTTAAGAGAAAGCCACCTTTGTTGAACATGCTCCAAACTAATGTTAAAGTTTATAAATTGGACGATGAAGAACCCAATACACATTTGGCAAACTTTTTGGAGATATGTGACACATTCCATTTCAATGAGTTATGAGAGCATGCTACCAAAATAAGTCTTTTTTCATTTACACTAAAGGACCGAGTTAAAGTATGGTTAAATTCTCTCAATCTAAAGAATGTTACGACATAGGAGCAGTTGGTACAATCCTTCTTAGACAAGTATTTTCCATTAACATAAACCACAAGAATCATTAATGAGATAGCATATTTCTAGTAGAGAGATGAAGAGTCCTTATATGAAACATAACAGTGATTTAAAGAATTGCAAAGGAGCTGCCTATACCATAACTTATCAAAAGAGTTATTGTCACAAACTTTTTATAATGTAAATAATACACATATAAGAGGGATCATAGATACAATAGCTAGTGGTTCTTTGTTTAGGAAGAAAATTGGTGTTGCATATGACTTATTGGAAGAGATGGAGAATAATAGTTTTCTTTGGATAATTGAGAGAAGAAAGCAAGAAAATGTCAAGGAGTATAAGGGAGTGATATCTATGGATTCAGTGATAGCTTTTCAAACTCAAATGTTATCCCTTAATAAGCAATTAACTTGTAGGCCACTTTTTCTAATTGAGTGAAGGAGATTTAACATGGATGTGAGTTATGTGGGTAAGAAGCCATGTGACAACATATTTTTTTAATAGACAATAGTAGGATAGAGCAAGTTAACTACATGGAAGCTTAGCAAAGAGGAGGCAACAATCCATATTCTACCACATATAATCCTAAGTGAAAGAACCAACAAAATTTTTCTTGAACTAATAATGTAGGAAATCATATGAAACTGTAAGGTCCACTATGCTTTTAGTAGTTTTGACTTGGATCCTTAGAGTTAAAGATGGAAAAGTTAATGGACATGCTAAGCTTAAAGTTTATAAGCTAAGGCAAAATTTAGAAGAGAATGGAAGACAAATTTGATTAAAAAGTGAAGAACCATGCCTCGACCATTCATAACTTAGAGGTTTAAGTTAGGAAACTTATAGCTGGACAACTTGCCAATGCATTGTCAATAAAAAATTTGGGGACGCTATCAAGAAACATGAAAGCAAGTCCAAAGGAACAACTGAATGATATAAAACTTTGAAGTAGGAAGAAAATATAGGACTTAATGGAGAAGAAATATGTGCCCCTGAGGATGGAAGCCAAAGGAAAGAGGAAGAGAAAAATGAAGGGAAGCCTTCTTTTCCACACCACCCTACACTCTAGAATCCAATTTGAACAACCGTTTAAGAAGAATCAAATGAATGTATAGTCTGCTAAATTATTTGAGAAGTTGAAAAAGTTGCAAATCAATTTATTATTTGTGCAGGTTTTGGAGAACATGGCTATGTATGCCAAATTCCTTATTGTCATACTAACTAACAAGAGGACATGGGAAGACAATCAAACAGTGCTTTCAACAGAGAGTTATAGCTCCATCATCACCAACTACATGCCTTAAAAATTCCAAAATTCAGGAAGTTTTACTATCTCTTGTGTAGTTGGTAATCTTGAATTTTTCAAATATTTATATGATTTAAGGAAAAACATTAATTTGATACATTTTTCTAATTCCAAGAAATTAAGGCTAGGTGAGATGAAGGTAACTTATATGCTCATCTAGTTAATCAATCAATTAATATAGAAACTGTTTGCAGTGGTAGAAGCTGTGTTAGTGAAAATGGGCAGGTTCATCGCCTCTATAGATTTTTTTATGCCATATTTCAATGAAGATCACAATTTTCCATTAAACCTTTGGGGGTCATTTATACAATAGAAGAGCAATTGTTGTTGTGCTTGAAGGAAAGCTAGTTGGTAGGAGCTGTCGTCGGCTCACTAAGTAATAAAATGCCTAACCTAACCTAACTAAATAGTTAGGGTAAGTTAGGGTCTATCCCACATAGAGCTAAGGTGTGCTAAAGCTATTTCTAAGGTTGCCTAAAATAAAAAATAATCAAAAGAAAAACCCCTAGAATGCAAAGACATTAAAATAAAAAAGCAAAAAAAAAACAAACAAAAGAAATAAACAAAAACAATAAAAAAAGATGGGTAGAAGATATATCATTGCAATAAATCAATTATGATTGGTCTAAGATACTAGTTTATAGGTTTGATAATTCTCTCAAACCCTTTATTCCACCTATTTTAGATAAATTCAATAAGCTTTGAAAATATCTGTAGCTAGGCGACATCCTAGAATAAGCTCGCTAGATTTAATGGCACAGTAGCTTTAAGTATTAGGGAACAGGTAGACTAAGCCACAATCTCGCGAACATGGATTATGTAACCTAGAGAACTTGAATTCTTGGCTAAATTGATCAATTTCATTAACAAATTCAATAATTTGATTGACAAATTCAATTAGCCTATTACTAGCTATGGAAATCACTAGGACTATTATGTATCATAAGTTCATTCTCAGCAATTAAACTAGAAATTATACCTAGGATTGCCAATCCTAAGAACAAACCCCTAATTCATGTCATTTAAATGGGATTTGAATTCAATCCTAACCTTAATAACAATGCCTAATTAATTCCTAATCAATTCTCACAATTATCAAGCGAAATTTCCATTAATATCTTCTAACCCAAACATTAACATCATAAAATTAATTAAAAATAATAAACTAACAATAACCATAACACAAGAGCCAAAATAAGGGCTGGAAAAAGAAAAAAAATACCATATATAACTAAATATCAAAGGCTTAACACAAAATTTAAACAAAATTTAAAATAATACAAAGAACAATAAAAAGGAAATCATTAAAGAACAATAAATGGAAGCTAACACAATTAAAACATGGAAACATAAATGCTGAAAAATGAAAAAGTAGCTAAGGAACATGAAAAAAGAAAAACAAGAGAAAAAGAAAAAAGAAACAAAAATAAGAAGGTGTCAAATTACAGGGAACTGTTGAATGCTCCACTTGCCTATTGGAACTGCAACCCTTTAATTGTTTTTTTTCTTGGTTTTTATAGTCTGTTGTATTCCTCACCTAAGGCTCCACTCTTTAAGAAAAATTCTATTATCCTAAGCCTTATTTTTTCTCCAATTAAAATGCTGTAAAATGCTCTATGTGGAAAGCTCCTCTCCTCCCTTCTAAGGTTGTCATATGTTTTCTCCAAGAGTGGAAAGCTTTTACAGAAAAGATTAGTCTTATTTTGTGCCTTGGAAGAGTGGGTGGGAGAGGCGATCTCCCCTAGAAGGTTTTACTTGGCCTTTATAAATTGTTACCTTAGTTAGCGTGTTTTTCTATCATTTTCCAAGCTTCCTCCTGGCTTCTTTACAACATTTTTTTTTTGCTTCATCTTTAAAAGCTTTAAAGACTGTAAATGGCACCTCTCTTAAAAAGAAAGGAAAGCTCCCTCCTTTCAAGTTTTTTTCCCAATTTCTTTCAATTCACTTCTATTATTCTTTCTTTTTGCATATATTTGTATCTAATAATTGAATCTGCCTAGAAACACAATATGAACATAAAATGAGCATTTAAGAATCAAAATAGAGTTGAATTCACATTAAAAATGCATATAAAAATATCATATAATTCAACTCTCACACTTGAACTATTGCTTGTCCTCAAGCAATAATTTAAATGCTTCACTCAAACAATTCCAATTGAGAGTTAATAGATAATTCAATACAATAAAAACCAATCAATGCCTTTAATTCAATTCATAAATTTCAACTATATCATAATCAAAAACAAGTTAATCATAAGAAAAGCGTGCAGTCAGTCAAAAAGCAACCTAATATGCATAATATCCAACATTTAAGCCATTCCTGATAGTTTGTCATACAAACTAATCAAGGATGCTCAAAACGACAAAATACAAATAAGAAAATAGTACAACCTGAGATTTCAGTAATTCTTGTTTGAGGGGTCATCTAAATTTTTGACGTGAAGGTGAAAACTTCTTATGAACATCCTTAGTTACTAGGATAGATCACCATAGTCAAATGGTTAAAAGCACTGCTCTTAACTTCAAGCTTACAATAGCTTCAAGCCAGTAGAGTGAAAATTGACTATTACAAACAATAATACTAAAATAAAAGATGCTTCTCATTAAAAAAAAAGATACTTTAAACAACAACGCAAGAACACTTTTCTATTTTTTCTTACTTTCTTTCATTGCTCTTTTTCCTTTTCTATTTTTTATTTTTCTTCTTTTTCTTTCGACACTTTATTCTGAACATCCTATCTTACATTCATATGAAAAACCATATAAAGTGAACTTAAACATTAAATATCATATAAATGGGTCACTTAGCACATGCAAGGCTCTCAAAAGAAAATGAAAAATGAAAAAGAGTTAGCATTATTTCAAGAGTTGAGAAAAGATCCTCAAATTAAAAGTATCAATTTCCTTTAAGTACCATAATTAGCTATTAACTAAAGATTAAAATCATTTAAGCTACCACATTCAAACCATCACCATCAAACTTACAATATCTCAAATGTGCAGACATTTTCAACCTTGCCCCACCCTCATACTTAAATGGGGCATTATCTATGATGTCCTCAAATTAATAAAACATAAAGGATATGGAACAAAAATACTTCCCTAGAATCGAGGCAATCCATAAAGTCCATGATAGAGAGATCACAATCTTACTTTTGGTTATACTTGGCTTCCTACAAAACAAATATAGAAAAGAAAGGCACTTAAACAAAAAGTAACTAAAGAACTAACTAACAAAAAGAAAAGACATAAAAACTTCATTGAATGGTTAGGTTACCTCCTAATAAGTGCTTAGCTAAGGTCTTAAGCTTGACCCCTGATATTTAAATCATCCATTATCAAATGAATGCTTGAGCCCAATAGGAAACATGTTCAAATTTAAAGATGAGCCTAGAGCAACCTCCCTCAGAATAGGCTCAAAGACAGCATGATGCTCCAAAGCTTTATGGAAGTGAAGCCGAACACGCTCCAATGCCCACTATCCTTTTTAGACATTTCCCTTCTCCCAAGATGATTTCCATAGGGGATTAAACAATGGTGGTGGACACTCTACATCCTGCTCATCACCTTCCACTTCTAGCTTGCTTGCCCACAGCTCTTTCAATACAATGGCATCTTGCAAAATTTCTTCTTCTTGCTTCTATTTTTCCCTCATTTGCAAATGGCTAGAAAAATAATTAAAACTTGGTCAGTAATAACAAAAGACATATTACTTACCAAAGGAGGTTGTGCACTCTCCTTATTTTCTTGAATTGACTCCTTTCCTTTGCCTTACTACTCTTGCTCTTCCTTTCTTACTGTTGGGTCTAAGATGGTAGCCTATAGGTTTGAACAAGATCTCAAACCCTCTATTATACCTATTTTAGATAAATTAAGCAAGCTCTAAAAATATCCCTAACTACACGATAACCTACAATAAACTCTCCAGATTTAATGGTGTAATAGCTTTAAGTAATAAGGAATACCTAGCCTAAGCCACAATCTCGCAGGCTTCGATTTTGTAACCTAAAGAATTGGAATCTTAAGCCAAGTTGGTTAAGTTCACTAACAAATTCAATTAGCCTATTGCTATCTATGGAAATCACTAGGACTATTATGTATCACCAGTTCATTCCTAGTAATTAAACTAGAAATTATACCTAAGATGGCTAATCATAAGAATTAATCCCTAATTCATTTCATTTAACTAGAATTCCAATTCAATCCTATCCTAAATCATAAGGCCTAATCATTTCCTAATCAATTCTCATAATTATAATCCAAAATTCCATTAATAACTTCCAACCTAAATACAAACTAACCTTGCATCACAAAATTAATTAGAATAAATAGTAAACTAACAATAATCATAATAATGGAACACAAATAAGGGCTAGAAAAAGTAAACAATACCATATATTAACTAAATATCAAAGGTTTAACACAAAATTTAAACAAAACTTAAACTAAATACAAATAGGGCTCCACTCTTCAAGCAAATCATTGGCATCCCAAGCCTTCTTTCCCCCAATTAAAATGCTACTGAATGCTAGATCTAGAAAGCTCCTTTCCTTCCTTCCATGCTTGTCACATGTTTTCTCTATGAGTGGAAAGCTTTTTCTTTTTTTGTGTCCTGTAAAAGTGGGTGGGACACGTGCTTTCTCCTGGAAGGTTTTATTTAGCCTTTGTAAATTATTACCTTGGTTATAGTATTTTTCCATCTTTTCCCAAGCTTCCTCCTCGCTTCTTTACAGGATTATTTTTGCTTCATCCTTGAAAGCTTTAAAGCTTGTAAATGCCACCACTCTTGAAAAGCAAGGAAAGATCCCTCTTTTGTAATTTTTTTCAATTTCTTTCAAATCACTTCTAATCTTTTTTATGGAATTATTTGTGTTTAATAATTAAATCTGCACGGAAATGCAATATGAATATAAAAGGAACATTTAAGAATCAATGTAGAGCTGAATTCACATTAAAATACATCTAAAAATGTCATATAATTCAACAATATCACTAATTCTTAGGAATGGTGATGAGCAAATGGAATTTAGCATGAGCAAATCATTTAAAGATCTAGTAGAGGGGAGTGCTTGCTTGATGATAGATATGGTTAATAAATGTGTGAAGGAGCAAGAGGAGCACTATGATGAAGGCATGGAGTTAAGAGACGATGAAGAGATTAAGGAGGAAAAGAAGTTGGGTAAGAAATAAAAATAGGAACTCTTAGTGAGAACCAAAATACTCATTCCACCTTCCATTTAGAGACCACCTACTTTAGAGTTAAAACCCTTACCCTCACACCTTAGATATATTTTCCTAAGTGAGGATCATACATTACCTATTATCATATCTAGTCCGGTTAATTTAGAGTAAGAAAGGAAGCTGGTAGAGATCATTAAAAGGACAATGAGAGTTATGGGAAAACTAATTTCTAAGATAATAGGAATCAATCCATTATGATGATATATAGGATTAATCTTGAAGAAGGATGTAAGAATGTGAGGGAGCATCAAATGAGACTTAACCTCAACATGTAGTAGGTCATTAAGAAGGAGGTGATCAACCTTTTAGATGCTAGAATTATTTATCCAATTTCAAATAGTGACTGGGTGAATTAAATACAATGTATGTCGAAGAAAGGAGGTATAATTGTAATAGAGAATGAAAAAGAATAGTTAATTTCCGCTAGAATGGTCACATGTTGGAACATTTGTGTTAATTATATGAAACTTAACTTGGTAATTAAGAAGGAACATTTTCCTTTTGATTTTATGGAGCAAATGATTGAGAAAGTGGTTGGACATGCTTTCTACTATTTTCTTTATAGATATTTAAGATACAATCAAATTATCATCTATCTAAAAGATCAAGGGAATGCAACGTTTACATGTCCCTATAAAAAGATGCATTTTGGACTTTAAAATACACCAGCAGCTTTCCAAAGGTGCATGATGGTCATATTTACAGAAAAGTCTCGATTTTTTAAGATTCTTTTGTCCATTGTCTGACAAACCTAAATGGAGTCCTTTAAAAGTGTGAAGCGTCGCTCTTGGTCCAGAGAAATGCCACTTCATAGTGTACAAGGTAATATACTTGGAACATAATATAAATAAAAAAGGCACTCAAGAGGGGGTGAACTAAGTGATAGAAACTTTTTCAAACAATCAAGCTAGGCACCTTAAAAAAGTTAAACTAAATGCTATCACTAAACAAGGATTCAACCAAGAATGATGTGGAGATGCAAATGCCAAAAGATAATAATTAAACTAATGGGTATACCACACAATTAAACATTAAATAAAGAGATAAAGGAGAGAAAGAACACTAAAACTTCTGGTGGTTCAACAATCCCTAACAATTGTCTAATCCACTCTCTAACTACTTGTTGAAAATTTAACTAAGTCAGTAAAACAAGCACAATCTTCTTCTAGGGTGAAGAGTAACCCTTGCAAGATACAATATTTCTTATTGAAGGTGAAGAGTAACCCTATGAAAATCTTTATATGAAAAAGATCAGCCTTAAACAATAAAGAAAATAACCCAAAAAAGTCAACAAGTTTAATAGTTCCCCCTTTAAAAGTTATTAATCACACTTAAGAATGTGTTTCACTTAAAGAAAAATTAAATTAAGACCTTTATGTATTTAATAATTGATATGATACAACTAAGATGCACTTAAAATCTTTTTAAAAAAATTATATGGTAGATTGTAATCACAAAACTTTATAAATATGATGAAAACTGAAGAACCAAAGCTAAACATCAAATTTGGACAACTTTAAAATAAATGAATATAATTTCTTCCAACCACTTAAATCATGCTCTAAAAATTCACTTATCTAGCAATTCAAACTCTTTAGGGTATAAAGATTCCAAATATAGCAATTTGAAAGCAAATATTTAAATTTAAGAGCTTAAATATATGAAATAAACAAGAATGTTTAAACCTAGATAGATATCGTCTTTCTAACTAATTAAGCTTTACTCTATCAATAAAACAACTCAATAATGCACAAAATTGATCAATGGTGTTCTTTAACACTTAAACTAACTATCAACTTTACAAGCATCCAAAAACTGATTTGAGCAGCAAATCAAGCGATTGAAGTAGGAACAACCAAAATAGGATAGGTTTGAACTGTCTATTTAAGCTCAAAGCAGATGAAATATTCTTCAAAAAATGCAAAACAACCACACTCTATACACCTTAAGTAATTAGAAAATAATAATTTCACAATTTTTGAAGATGATTAAAGCAACTAAAATTGTGCTTGAAGCAAGAACAGAAGATACAGAAATAGTTTTGATAAAGGTATAAATTCAAGCTTTAATCTAATAGAATAAGTAGCTAAAAAATTGAAACTAAGATCAAAGAAATTATAAAGCGCTTACGCAAATAGAAAAAAACAATTATGAAAACTTAAAAACAATTTAAATGAGTGAAACATTGAATTAAAACTAGCATAAAAAGGTTCTTCACAGCTTAGATAGAGAGTGTGATTTTTTCTTGTAAATATGTTATTAGAGCATTAGGAACTAATAAAAATGTTTAGAGAAGGTATATCAAAGGTTATGAAGGGTTTTGAGTTGTTAGTTTGTAAAAACTAGAAGTTTAAAGATTATTAAAAGGTAAAACTTCAGAAAAACTAGTCTTTGGACTTATACGACGAGTTCTAGGAACTATACGGTGCCTTGTAGCTTGCTATATAGCTTACTGGGATGCAGGGCTATATGGTGCTGTTAAGGGTTAAATTTGTAGTATTCTTGGATGTTATTTGATGTTAATTTAACTCTATTTTAGTGCTTAAATGTTCTATTTAT
>JAOXYD010222650.1:0-18831 GCA_028565735.1 Pinacopodium congolense
AAAATCTACTAATGTCATTTGTTATGAATGTAGGAAACCGGGGCATTTGAAGTCAAATTGCCCACTTCTTAAGGAAACTAAGAAGGATGAACGAAATGGTAAGAAGGAAAGAAGAGAGAAGAAGGACAAGAAAGGAAAAAAAAGCCTTGAAAGCCATGTGAGAAACCAAAAGCGAAGAAGGAAGCAAAAGTTTCAAAAATGGAAGCCCAATTTGCCACTTAATTATTAGACTACTTTAAGTCTTAATCATCTTACTAGTTTTGTTGAAAAACCTTTATTCTTGGATGATATAATAGCTACAATGAGAAGATTAAGTTATTCACATGTTTGTATTGGCATAACCTTAGATTAGTCCTTAAGTAATGTTATTCCCATATTAATATTCAATGATCAGGAGGATCTCATAAAAGACTTCCTAGTAGTGACTTATTAATGGAAACAAATACTCAAACATCATGGAAAAGAGTGGAGAGCAATAAGAAGATTGTTTAGAAAAGGATATTATGAAGAGCTAATGGGATTAGATAAGGAATTACAACATGAATCTCACTATAGAGGGGGTCTGAATAGGGATTTATTGTAGGAACCAAACTATCCAAACAATAAATTGGTAGTAATGAGTAATAGTCCTTAGTAAGAGTCTTTACAAAGCTCTCTTTAGCTAAAGAATGCACAATCTAAAACATTCCGTCCCAATTCCCAAGTTGTGAGCTTCTTACATATACAACACACATTTACAATCTCAATGATTAGTAGTAAGACAAATTTAACAATATAAGGGAATTTAGTCACCAATGTAGGGAAAGTAATGGATACTACTAGAGAAGAAACTAATATTCATAATCTACAAGCAATTTTGCAAGTGGAATCACCTATAAGGGGAGATATGAAAATTTGTAAAAAGCTTCATAAGGAGGAATTCGCTATGATATCTAGGAGAAGATCCAATAGAACGGCCAAAGCAAATGTTTCTTCCATCCTCCCTTAGTATCTTTACTTATATGGAATGTTAGTGGATTAAATAATCCTAATAAATAGAAAGCTCTTTTTGACTATATCTGCTCAGTAAAGCCTAGCCTAGTTAGTTTAATAGAGATAAACCTTAAAGCAATTTTCAGAAAGAAACTTTGGTTTTTACTAAAAACAAAAAAGAAAAGAAATGGAAGCTTCTCTATAATAATTAGTCTCACTATAATGGTAGGATAATAGTGGCATATGTTTTTGAGATGTTAGACATATCAAATACTAAATAAACAAATGAGGTAATCCATCTAGAAGCTCTTTTCAAGCCAATGCTCATTAAGCTCAATATCTCTATAGTTTGTTCTTCAAATTTTATCTTTCAAAGGAAGCTCCTTTGGGATAAGCTTCAAGAATTTAAGAAAGGGATTGACAGACAGTAATTATACCCTCTCAATCTAAGCAAAAAAAGATTAAAGAATGACAAACCACTTTATAGGGCCTTCTACAAAGATTTTAAAAGCTGTATTTCTAGGCTAGGATTGATAGATTTAAGATATAAAGGAAATTTCTTTTTATGTTGGGTCAAACAAGAAGGTCTAAATGCATTGTGAAGGAAAATTAGACAAAGATATTTTCAATAGCAAGTGGTTAGATGTTTTTTAAATAAGCAAAGCTATTTTATACAAGTCTTAACATGAGATCACAACCTTATTGAAATTTACAGCGTCTATAAAATGCAACGTAGCTACAAACCATTTAGATTATTTAATAATTTGACTAAGTTGCAAGGCTTTGATCAAGTAGACTTAAGAGGAATGTGCTTAGTGATGAAAGGCTTTGAGTAATACAAATGTATCAAAAGATTGTCCGAGGTTAAGGATGAACTTAAACCACTAGTTATAGCAAATTTTTCTGATAATATTAAAAAGAAAGTTGAAAAAGACCACGAGGAAGCTAAATAACTCTTAAATGAAATTATATAAAAATTCTTTAGACAATGCAAAGTATGAATAAGAATGGGTAGATCTCTACAACTATCTATCAACTTTGGAGTTTCACCATTATGTGGTTAGATAAAAAGAAAGGGTGTTATGGCTTAAGCAAGGGGATAGCAACATTTCCTTCTTCCATAAGTCCTTACTCAACAGAAGAATCTTAATAGAGTTACCCTAATCAATGATGAGAATAGAGGAATCTTGAGGGAGTAACAAGATATCCAACAAACAATCTATCAATAATTTAACAATCACCTTATTACTATTGAGAATTGTTTGCCATATGCCCCTTTACTTAATAACTCATCACTAAGAAAATCACTATGAAAAAACATATTTACTCTTATATCTTGTTAAAGAAGAGGAGATTGTTGGAATGATGAAATATCTTAACCCTTTTTAAATTAATGGAGGTTCCAACATGTAGTTTTGATGATGTTAAAACATAATTATTACTTATGTTTTAGTTTTGAGGTATTGAAAATATAGGTTAATGAAAAATGCGTAAAAATATATGGTGGAGCCTAAGAAGGATGTGGATTCTTAAATAAAAATGGAAATAGTGAAGCAAGCATTGAAGCAAAAGAAGATGGAGGTTGAATGAGTTTAGATTTATATATTTTAGTTGTAAATCTTGATTTGATCTTTTCAATGCTTGAAGGGCTCAACATTTGCATAATGGTTTGCACATAGGATTTTGGCATAGATTATGCAGTTTACCCAAGAGTTTTAGAGTTTGTGCGATCATTTACATAATAAGGTTTGGTATAAATTTTTATAATTAAGAAAAGAATTTTGAAAACTATTTTAGAGAAGTCCTTTTTATGTGTTAAAATGTTTAAGAAAGCTAGTTGAGGATTTTTTAGTATGGTTAAGTTAAGATTTTGTGTGAAAAAATGTTTTTAAGGATGTTTGAGAAGCTTAGTAAAATTTGAAAGAGTTTTAGAAATAGTTTGGAATGAAAAATTTCCATTATCGAAGACATATTTTACGTTTGAGCTTAACTAAAAGGTATTAATATTTAGATATACTTAAGGAATGTTTTGAAATTTGAGTAAATTGATTTTAAAGTGAAAATAATGACATTGAGGGGTTTAGGAAAACTTTAAAAAGATTTTGAAATTTTAGAAAGGTTTCTGAAGTACTTAAATTTCCATAACAGAGACATATTTTATGTTTGCACTTAATTAAAATGTCTCGGTGTTTAAAATCACTTTAAGGATGAATTAGAAGTTGTGTGAATTTCTTTTGAAGAAAAAAAAAAGGCTTTAAAATGCTTGGGAAGGTTTGGAATTAAGTTCAAATTGAAAGTTTTGTAAATGTGCTTAAAGTCTCCTTAATCAAGACATTTTGAGTTTTTAAGTTTGATTGATGAGTTTTGATCACCAACAACCTTATGGATAACTTATGAAACATGTTTTTTTTAACTAAGGAATTTTTTTGGAGTTTTTGGATTGCATTAGGTTACTACAAAATTTGAGAATTGGTTTTGTTGAACAATTTGTCGACTAGTGTTGTGATCTAGACAACCACTAGAGGTTTTTAAGGCATCATTAGACCAGTGTTTAATTATTGGTTGACCAATTGAGTTTTTAAGGGATATTGGTTGACCAATTAGAAAGGAGTAGTTGAACAAGATGTTCATGGTATTTCCTACTCCATATCTTTCAAACCATTTTTAAACTAGGACTAACTTATAAACAAGTATACATATCATAAGTAATATAATTGATTAAAAAGAGTTCAAGTAATCACCCTACGAGGAGTTAACTCTAACTACTAGGTCATTCAAATTACAATTTTCTAGATAATTCAAATTAATTTATTAATTAAATTTAAACTATTAAACTGACTAAATCACTTTCAATTAATGTAAAGAAAATCAAAATGTTAATGAGAATTGCTAAATTTAGATGTATAGCTAAGGATTTTGGGTTTCATTGATTCAATTGAGTTAAAAATTTATTGTATTACCTAATCTAGCATATCATCACTAAACTATAGTTAAGTCTATACCCATTCTCTATTGGTCCTATTTTCCAGGTTTGTTATATAACAAACTTAGGTGATAGGCATGACACTTAATCCTAAAATTCCCGATTTAAAAATTAAGATCCTCAAAATAAATCAGAGTTTAGCCATTCACTAATTTAAACTGAAATTTTTATTGATTTTTTTTCCAATATCTAAGATAAATTTCTTGGTTCCTTATTTATTTATGACTTTGCTCTCAGGGACCTGATTATTATAAAGAATTAAGCACTCAAATAAATAAAGATTGGCATAAAATTCATGTAAAAGAATTCAATTAAAGCATCTACTAATATAACCTTAGCTAATAAATATATTAATTCCATATATTAATCAAAGAACACAAAATATGAAATATAAAACACATGTCTATTAATCAAAATGAGAATAGACTATCCTATAATGAAATTAGAGTTTAGAAAACATTAAATCTGGCTCCAACTAAATTCTAACTTTGAATTGTGTACTTAACTCCTGGAATCCTTAAAAGCTACTTTGAATATTCAATATAATTGATTGCTAAACTTGAAACTAATATCAAACTTGAGAGAAAATTGAATAAAAATTGAAAAAACTACTAATTTTTTGACTAAAGATTGTTTATACATCCCAAGTATGTTTTTGGTTGATTGGTATGTGAATTTTTCAATTTTCCACTTGAACCCTTACTGGAACATGCCTCCAAAAAACTTTCCTTGGTATCAAAGATCAATGATGCAGTTCATCACCCATATTATTATCCTAATCTACATAAGGGACATCAACAGTGGTTAGTTTAAATGTTAACTACATCATTAAAGGGTAGCATTTTTCTCCTGTAGTGATATTAAGAATGGTTGAAAGGTAATAAAAATGGCACCATTAAAAAGACAAGTTCTTCTTCTAAAAAATGCACTATGCTTTATCCTTTTTGAACAAATTTTCACTTTTTGGCATAAAATTATCAAATAAACAATGTTACATATAAAATTGGATAATTTAACACCAAAATAGGAGTAAACACATAACAAATCACAATTTAAGACACTATAAATTATATCCCTACCAATTGCCTCACACTCGAACTATTGTTTCTCATTAAACATCTTAATTCATAAACCAATCTAAAATAGAAAATATTTAAAGGAAAATTATCAACTTATCAAACATAATCACTAAACGTCTTCATCAGCCATTCTATCATAAAGGGTCATCAAGATGTTATGAAACCAATTACTTATATCAAATTGTAAGTGAATTTAATTTACTTTAGATTTTTTCAAATTTCAACTCAATTAACAAAATTCAAGTCTATGCATAAAATGAATACTCATAAAGCAATATGTTCCAAATTTCAACATTTTCACATCATTGAATTATTTGTGAAACTTAACTTTAATTGTGAGTTTTTAAGCTTTTGTTGAGAAGTCACATAATCTTTTTAAATGAAAGAAAATACCTTGAGATGAATACCCTCGGTAACTCTACTAAATCACCATCATTAACTGATTATTAACACTACTTTTTAACTTTGAGCTTTTTATGGGTATAAGGCTAATAAAGTAAATTTAACTTTACTAACTTATTCACAAAATCACACAAATTAGGTGTTGTTTTTTTAATGATAAAAATGCTTAAAAGAAGCCATAATCATTAATGCATACGCATTTTACACATAGAAAAATGTAATATTCATTAAGTATTCATCTTTTAAAGTCATAAAGTAAATTACAGTCACTTGTTCACCAATAATCCTAATCAATCACATAAATATCTCAAATCACTAAAATAATTAAATTCATAATAAATAATATCAATAATATGATTTCAAAGAAAATATTAAAAAATTATTATCTATTGAGAAAATTATGATACAATTGATATTACTTTTAGATTCACAACAATACCAAGTATAATAAATCAAATCCCGGTTCTCATCCCCACACTTAAAATGAATATTGTCCTATTATTCAAAAATCAAGATAAACTCAAAAAGGGAAAGATGGTATCTGGAATACTCACCCGAATAATAGATAATGAACATATGATTCCATTTAATGCACGTGAGAGACATTTTATAGCTAACTAAAAATATGCAAAAGAAACAGAAAAAGTAAAAGAGACACATGAAATCAAGAAAGTTCCACTATCATAAATGATTAAGAGTACATTAAGGAGCATAAAATAAAAAAAATAAACATAGTTAAAAAGAATAACATAACATTAATGAGCAAAATAAAAGTGTACAATCAAAACATCCTAAGTACTAGGTTCAGAGTCTCTAGACTATATATGATCCTATAAATGATCTATTTGACCCTTTATATAGTCCATATGAGTTTAAATATAGTCCATTTGATTATGTATTATAGCCATACTACACTCCATCCTCAACAAAATCTCTAAAATAGTGTTGATAAGTGGCTTAGGAGGCATGGAGGTAGAAGGAATGGATGATTAGGGAGGCTGTGAGCTAGGGATTACCTTTAAAGATGTCGCCTCACTTCTACCTTCCTCAAGGCTGACACTTAGAGTAGTGTGATCTTCAACTCTCTTGTCCTTATGCAATGGATGCATCTGAAGGTTGCGCAATTGAATTCAAACTTTCACATACTTCTATAACTTAAGTGTGACATAAGATATCATAAATGAATTAGGTTGCTGCACTGGAATCTTACCATTAAGACTGACTCCTACATCCATAAAAATTCTCATCAACAGGCATGAGAAATCAAACTTCTTGTTAAAATGCTAAATTTAAACCACGTTGTGCATGTGTGGGAAGATGAATATAGAAAGTGGTACCCCAGAGAGAATGCCTAACCTATTTAGTATCTTGTAGAGGATGTATGTGTCTAATAATCATACTTTATTAAGTCTGCTAGCCCTTGATATGACTTTGTCATTAGTCATCGTAACTATCACTCTTTCTTTAATGCCTAACTAGGTTATAGGAAATGTTTGAAGATTTATTGTCCTATGTAATCCTAGGATTATACAAGCTACTATAATAGATAAATTAGGGTTAAATGTAACCAAGTCCCCTTGCAACATGTCCTTTTGCTACACGTAGACATTGTCCTAATTAAGCACACTTAATAAAGATGAAAGATAAGTAAGGGTAACTAGGGTACCTTGCAGAAATGATAATATCTTGATAATATTGAACTGATCCTTTTGTTCGATGTTCACATAGAATTTGTAAACTAATATTAAATAATATTTTTCGGCTAATGTCAATAAAGGTTCTTAGCTTAGAACTATGAAATTAATTGTGATGTTGAAATTCACTTCGACTACAAATTCCACATAACATTCCATAATAATGTCGTTGCCATTGTAGGCCTCAAGCAATGTGCATGCTCCCTTATAATGAACCTAGCCTCTTCAAAGGAAGGCTTCTTTTTAGAAGTGGATGCCATGAAACACCTTGAAAACATTTGACCCAAAACTATACTGAAATGTTGCCAAGATAAACTAGACCTGAATATATTGGTCACCATTTTCAGAATATGCTCAAGTCATCAGAATATTCCCTTACCTCTAGTAATGATAATGGACTATAAAAATGGTACCAAAAGATAGATCTTAGCCTAAGGAACACGATGGTGTGATTTTTATGTCAATAAAATGAAACATAGGTGGTAAACAAGTACAAAAAAATAAGGGAAATGGTAGCGATCATGATAAAGGGTGGTGTAGGTCGAAAAACAAGGTGGAATTGGATTAGGTTTTATATTTAAAAAGGTTTATAGGTGTAATGAGAACAAAAATCATGTGAAAAGATGATGATTCAAGTGAAAAATAGGAGAGATAGGAAGAGGAGGTGCTCAACACAAGTTTAATAAGAAGAGAATAGTGGTTGGGAGGGGTAGAATAAAAAGAAGGGAGATTAGGGTTTTATCATAATCACATAATTTTTGTCCAAAGCACAGGTTTTAATGATAGTGAATAATGACTATAATGCCATTATTAATGACCTGTATTGATGTCTTGTGCATTGTTATGAAGAACCATTGATGTTTTATCAAACATTTTTTTCCTATGGATTTAAGCCTCTAAGGGCCCGTTTGGTTCGGCTTCCGTTTTCGGATTTGGTTTTCGGATTTTCTAAACATAAAAATCAATAAAGAACATCACAGAAATCGAAAAAAAACACTTTAATACAACACAGAAATCAAGACAGACAACACAAAAATCTATAAAAATACATAAAACCCAATACAAAAATATAACATCCACAACCAAAAACCACAACCAAAAGCTTTATCAAACGGCCCCTAAATTTCTAATAAATTTCCCTAACTTAAGGACCATCAAAATCATAGGATTATACACATAAATTTCTAAAAAAATGCTAGATCTTAAGCAACAAAACTAAAGAAACTAAGGGACACTAAATGAAAGAAATTAATCTATATGATAAACTAATGAGTTAACCTAAATATGCATGAAAAGAAACTAAATTTTATGGTTAAATTGCCTCCTAACAAGTAGTTCTTTAAGATATTTTAACTAAACCCTATCGCTAGAGAATTTTACTTTTCTTCTTAGATTTATCACCTAACTTTATCTCTTCATCTTTTTCAACGACATGCCAATTTCCTATTGTTTCCTACACTTATCCTTAAATTGCTATTTTCACCTTTTATACCCTTTATGAAGAACCTCCATAAAAGGTTTTGATACATAACCTATAGTTTATTATCAAAGGCTATAACATCAATTAAATTAACACTCCTAGGTGCTTCATCATCCTCCATAAATTGCCTACTTTTAACCCCTTATTTATCATCCTCATCCTCATCTTTAACATTCTCAAAATCATTCTTTTTTAATTCAATTGCAAGCTCCTCCTCAGCATTATGTCAACAATTTCTAGCTCAACTGGCTCTGTTTCAGTAATGGTCAGTGATTCAACTTGTTCAAATTTTGCAACTACTTCAGCTAACCACTGCACTTAGATTACTAAGTTTCAAAGTCCTTTTGACTAGCTTACTCCTAAATATATATCCATTTATTATGTCAAATATCGCTAATCTCAGATCATCCTCAAGTTGCAATTGATAGTAAATTGGTGAAGGTGGTTCAAAGTGACTCTTATTAAGTCATGAGTAACTAGGGTAGTCCATCTAATTAGAGGTATAATTATCATTTAACTATTTATCTTGGCCTATCTGTCCATCGCCCTAGTCATAACTTAGAACTTCTTGATGCTCATACCACTGGTAGTCTTACCTGTGATCATCCTGCCACATCATCTCGATGACTACAAGTAGTTGCCGAGAGATTACCTAATACATAGACTAAAATAAAATAAAATAAAAATGGAAAACTCTAACGTAATCATTAATAATATACAATTACTAATAAAATAAAGAAAATAAAATAAATAAATAACATAGAAAATAATAAATAAAAAAACAAAAAATAACAAAGATAATCCTCTACACTAATTGACACCAATATATTCCTAGTATCACTAGTATAAATCCTTAGAAATAGAGCTAAAAATGTATTCGTGGTCTTTGCTATTCTACTTCTTTTAGTCCAATTTTAAACTAAAACCAACCTATAGACAAGTATATCTATCATAAGTAATATATTGGATAAAAAAGAATCCAAGTTATCGAACTACAAGGATTTAACTACAACTACTAGATCAATTAAATTAAAATTATCTAGAGAATTCATATTAATTGATTAATTAAATTAAACTAATAAACTAACTAAATCACTTTCAATTAATGTAAAAAAATCAAAATACTAATAAGAATTACCAAAATTAAATGTACAACTAAGTCATTTAAGTTTCAAGGATTCAGCTGAGCTAAACATTTATTGTATTGCCTAATTTAGGATATCTTCACTAAATCAAGATATAGTTATAGTTAAATCTATGTTTTATCTTTGTCGGTCATATTTCACAGGTTGGCCATAAAACAAATTTAAGTGATAGGTTTGACACTCAAGAATTTTAATAAAAAAATTCTCTATTTCAGAATTAAGATTCTCACAATTAATTAAAGTTTTTTCATTTATCGTAAACTATGTTTTTTATTAATTTTTACAATACATAAGGTAGATTTATACAATCCTTAATCATCTATGATTCTATTCTAACTAGATATCACATTATAGAGAATTAAACACTTAATTTTTTCAATACTTAAGGTAGATTTATAGAATCCTTAATCATCTATGATTATACTCTAACTTGCCAGCATATTATAGAGAATTAAGCACTTAATTTTTTGAATACTTTAGGTAGATTTATAGAATCCTTAATCATCTATGATTCTATTCACAAAATAATAATGTCAAGCATATTTTGTTTTGTGCATTATATATACGTATGTTTGATAAAATTTCTATGTGTAGTTTAGCTAATGAAGTTTGGTGTAGATTGGAGACTATTTTTTAAGGGACTAATGAAGTTAAAGAAGTGGAAAGTGAGTGTTTAGTAAAGGAGGAAGCTCACATGTGCTTGATGGAAAAGGAGGATAAGGTACCATCTCCCTCAAATTCTCATAATAAAGACAATGAGGTACCGTCTTATTCTAACTTATACGGTGATGATGATTTATCTTATGATAAGTTAATTAAATTTTTAGAAATCGTGGGCATAAGAAGGAAGAAAATTTCTTCCAAAATTAGAGAAACTCTAAAACATTTAAAAGAATACATGCTTGAGAATGATAGGTTTAAAAATGAGATACACATCATGGTAGAATCTACGAGTTTGGAAGTTGCCAAGCATAATGATTATATTAATAGTTCATTGCATAAAGATAAGGCATTAAAAAATGAGATTAGTAATCTTAAATAATCATTACCAAAATTCACTCAAGGGAGTGAAAATTTAACTAACATGCTAAGAGCTCAAGTGATATGCATGGATTGGGATTTACTCAAGGGAGTGTTTCTAAAAATGTAAAAGTTATTTTTGTGAAGGGAAAGAGTTTAGATGAATAACATGTGCTTATGCCTTCATTTGAAAACGCAAAATGTTATTCAAAATCCTAACTTAAGAAACAAAATCATGCATCTGTGTATAATCACAAGTCTAAACCTAAGAGGAATGTGCATCAAAGTAAAAAAAGAAATAATTTCTATAGAAATTTATAAATCTAACAAAATGCATTTAGGTACCATGTGAAGCGATATGGTCTTACACATTTTCATTCTCCCTATATGCATTCGAATAAATCTAAAAACATATTTCAATCATATCTTATGTCCCAAATTCATCAAGAGAAGAATAGTCATAATTTTAGGCCTCATTTTAGACATAATGGCATGATTATCATACCAATCATTCATATCCTAGGTCACATTTTCATGTTAGGAAAACACCTTATACACTTCCAAGGTTACATCATTATCCTAGGAGAGCTTTTTACAAAAAATAAAAAAAAGCCTTGGGAATGCATTTGAGCATAAAAATGATAAGAATCATTATCATTCATACAATGCTCATTTGACACATTATTTTTGTGGTGATTTTAATCATACAGAAAATTGTTGTTTTACTACATATAGAATGTTAAGAAAATATTCTATAACATAGATTGAGAAAGGTTTAATAATTAACTCCTAAACACCCAATTTTATATGGGTACTTATAACACATTGATTTTCTTATTGTGTAGGTTAACATAATTTGGTGTGAAATTGATGTCTAGAAAAGAAGTAAAAAAAATGGTATCTTCAACTTTTAAGTGAAAAAGGAAAAATCATCAAGAGATTCATGCATAAATAAAGTGGAATAATTTTGAAATTGGAGCGTTGCATTGAAATTAGTATATGATTTGAGAGATTCATGCATTACATGAGTAAAAATGATTTTTGAAATTGGTATATTTTTTACAATTGGTATCATTTTTAAAATTGTTATATGTTTTGGAAAAATGTTTTGTATAGGTACTTACCTCTTATGTGATTAAATATTTTATGTATATCATTTGACATGTCTTATTGTTTTTACATAGTTTTAGGAGAAGTTTATATAATATTATATTTTTTAAGTAAGGGGAGTCAATTATTAAATATTGTTTATGCTTATGATTTGTACTTTTAATGCATATTATATGAAATATGTGAATGTTTGTGCATTATGTGAATTATGTGTTTCTTAATGAAAAATATGTGAAATATATTATTTTATTGCAAAATATGTGTTTTTGATGCATAATATGCATAATGTAAGTAAATATGCGCTTTTGATGCATAATATCCATAATATGGGAAATCATATGTTTTTAAATTACAAAGATGCATAATATGTATTTATGATGTACTATATGTTTTAAATCCCCTTTATATTTTATTACTACAAAATGAACCGATGCATGTATTTAGGAAGAGTATAATTTGTTTTAATGCATGGATTAAGGAGGAATGTGATTTATATAATGAAAGTTTTTTTTTTCAAATTTTCAAAATCGTTGTACTTACTTTTTGACAAATAATGATTGGTTTCTTGATAATTGGTAATTAATTTCATTAACAATTAGTATCCTCTTTTATAACTTTTTGATGACGATAAAAAGGTGAAGAGTGTTTGGCGATATGGAAGAAAGTGATAGGAGTTATAGGCAAAAAAGGGGAGAGTGATAACTTTTGATCATTTCATAATGGTTTTATTTATATGTTTTGCCTTGCATTTATTTTGCATACGTTTCCTTAATATCACATATTTTCTTATTATTAAAAAAAGGGGGAGATTTTTGAATCAAAGTAGGTTTTAACTTGTAGTTTTGATGATGGAAAATCATAATTGTTAATATTATTTAAGTTTTGATGTATTGAAAAGATAGATTAATACAAAATATGTAAAAACATATGGTGAAACCTAGGAGGAAGCTGATTCATGAAAAAAAGAAGAAGAAGGGAAATAGTATAGCAAGCATTGAAGTAAAGGTCTAGAATGGAATATCAAGTTTACAAAGACAAAGTTTTTTTCTTTTTGAAATGTAAAAAGTTAAAATGATAGAGGTCAAAGCCTAACAAAGGTATAAGGGGAATACAACCAATCATAGAGCATACAAAAGTTACATTAACATGCTGAAAAGAGCCTCTTACTCTAGTCTCAAATTACATCTTAAGGATTGAGAATAGTTTAAACTAGTTTTTTTTTTTGTCTATACTTAACCATTCTCTAAACCACATGAGTCCTTAATGAAGGCCGCAAATGGATTGCATCCCTTATTATGGAACCTTGAATTTCTCCCCCTCCATATGACATAAATGGTTAGGCTAAAGCACACTTTGAAGGCTATGTAGTCATCTCTAGGTAGGACCCGAATTGATCTTACCCAAAAAAGGTAACTAACCAATAATTAGTCAAATATTGATGGTTAAAAACTTGTAATTGCTTCCCATATTGCAATGTGTAGGAGCATTGAAAGAAAAGGTGATCAAAGATCTCCACCTACTGATAACACAACTTGTAAGAGAGGTCAATTTAATGACTGCATTTGTGTCTACTAAGAATCATCAACCTTTGCCTAATTAAAAGCCAAAGTGTACAATCTACCTTTGAGACTTTATGCTTAAACCAAACAAAATTATACCACCCCACTTTGTTCCCTTCTTCTCTAAATAAAGCTTTGAAAGATTTCCTATAGAAAAACCATTTAAATGGACCTACCAAATGGTATCTTCCTCCCTACCCTAATCCTTATCATAGGTAGGCATAAGATATTCAACCTTAAGAAGATTAAGGTTGAATTAAGATTTATATATTTGGTTGTAAGTATTGATTTGATCTTTTCAATACTTGAAGGGCTAAACATTTCATAACGGTTTGCACTTAGTATTTTGGTATAGATTATGCATTTTTGTTAAGATTTTTAAAGTTTGCATGATCATTTGCATGATAGGATTTGGTATAGTGTTTTATAATCAAGAGAAAATTTAGTGCAATATTTTAAAGGAGTCCTTTTGATGTGTTAAAATGTTTTCGAAAGTTGGTTGAGCATTTTTTTCATATGGTTAAGTCAAGATTTTGTGTGAAAATATTTTAAAGGATGTTTAAAAAGTTTGAAAATTTTGAAAGAGTTTTGGAAATTGTTTGGAATGAAAAATTTTCATTTACCAGGACATATTTTATGTTTGAGCTTAATTGAAATGCCTTAATGTTTAAACCTGCTTAAGGGATGTTTTGAAACTTTGTGTAAATTATTTTGAAGTGAAAATAATGATATGATAATTTTAGGAAAAGCTTTAAAAGATTTTGAAAATTTTGAAACATTTCAAAAGTGGCTAAATTTTCATAATTAAGATATATTTTATGTTTAAGTAAAATTGAAATGTTTTGGTGTTTAAAATAACTTTAGGGATGAATTATAGCCTTTGTTAATTAGTTTTGAACCGAAAGAAATAGTTTTAGAATGTTTGGGAATGGTTTGGAATTGAGTTTGAATTGAAAATTTTAAAATATGCTTAAAAGTTTATTGTTTAAGAAATTTTAAGTTTTTAAATTTAATTAATGAGTTTGATCACCAAAAATATTGTAGGGAATTTGTGAAAGATGGTCGAAATTTTTTAACAAAGGAATTTGTTTTTGGAGTTTCTAGATTGAATTAAGTTGCTACAAAATGTAGAAATGGTTCTGCAAAGTTATTGATTGACTAGTGCTGTGAATTGTCGATCAATTGAGATTTTTGTGACAATGGTTTACTAATGCTTAATTATTAGTAAAAAAATGGATTTTTTAAGGGATATTGTTCAACTAATTGGAAAGGAGTGATCGACCACACTACTGGTCTACTACTCAAGCATTTGATGTGTAACAGCTAGTTTCTTTTATTATCCAGCGATTTTTTCAACCCCTCTAAGCGTAATGAAACCTCTCCAAAAGAATTTTAGGCTTGGGAATTATATAAATAAGAATCCTAAGGGTTTTGAAACAATAATTGATGAGTTCTTATGATGCCTTGAATGAATTGAGAGAATGTTTTGTGAACAAGAATGATTTTTAGGTTGTTATAGATTGTCTTACATTTATTACTTTCATTATAATTTTATGAACCCTTTTGATAAGTTGGCATTAGGATATATTTAATTTTTTTTGTTAATTATGTTATTTTAAGTGTTTAGGCTGGTAGTGTTGCATACAATTTCTGCACCTTTTATCACGATCGTGATCTTCCATTTCTTCAATTTCTGATTTTCAAAAATCATATGAATTGCACATGTTTTGTACGTTTTAAATGTTTTGAGACATAAGAATGGTGGGAAACCATAGGAGCTACCAAAGAATATTTTTAAGACATACTAAAAGAGGAAGGAATATGTTTTCGTGGCTGCCAAGAAGAGAAAAAAAGATTAACTAAGGAAAACATCAATAACAACCAACTTTCCAGATTGTTCTGCACTAAGGCTAGAATAGAAAGATTATTAAGGTCCATCTAGTTTTCTTCTTTCTCTTCTTTTCTAATTTTTTATATGAGGAATTTTACTTTTGTGGAACTCATTTACATTACGGATGGCTAACTTTCCCTTAAGGATCACTCTTGAAATATTTCATTGAACTTTTATCTAATTGATCCAATGCAATGTGTTTGAAATGTTTATTATCCTTATTCTTTTATTCAAATTGAAAGATTGGGCTAGGACCTTAGTTTTAGGTTGCATAACGTAATTTGATACTCTAATAGACCTATAAACATCATGTTATTAATTAAATGAAGAGAGACCTTAATTAACTGATTAATTATACATAGGATTACTTTATAACTAATTGAGTAGTTAGGAAAGGTTTTCAGAGATCGAGAGATTGCAACTCATTTCCTAGCTAAATTAGTTAGGGACACTTGGTTGGACCTTCAAAGAGGGTAGCCAAAACTATAGGATATCTTAGGTCAAACATAATTAAATTAATAAGGTAATGAGGAGAAAAAAATAGGGATATAAATAATTCCTAATGTTTTTCTTTATTTTGTCAAGTTCCTAAACTCTTGATTATTAAATTATTATATTAGTTTAGTTTAGTTTAGTTTAATTTTATTTATTTCCATTTTATCGTGTACCTTTAACAAAAAGTAACTTAAGTTGCTAGGTGACTAATCTTAATCTTTATGGCAAGATATTTGTTATACTTGTATAACATTAAAACTAGTAAACACCTTTGAATTTTTTTTAATCAAACAAGACTTTGGGTTGTGTATGCTTAAGTTAAGGTTGTGAGTTTGTGTTTTTGGGGCTTAGTTATTGGTTTAAGATTGATTAAGAAAAGGGTTACCCTTCACCCTATTAAAAGCAAGATTTATAATAGATTACTCTTCTCCTTAAAGTAAGATTTATAAGTTTTACTCTTCACCCTCTTCAAAAGAAGATTGTAGGGGTTTTTATTCACACTAAAAAAGATTATCTGAGATAGTGAAATTTTCAAATAGGAATTTGAAAAATGGATGTAAGCAAAAGTTTGTTTTACTGAACCATTACAAAAATCTATAAGCATCCTCTTCTCCTAACCTTTTTAATTTATGGAGGTGTGATTGTTACTTAATTAATTGAATTTCAATTTTTTGCATCATCTTCACATAAGTTAAAATATGGTTTCGGGATTGCATCTAAACTAGGAAAACTTTTTTAGGTGGCTAACTTAGAAAATTTTAAAGTATCTAATTCACCCCCTCCCCCTTTTAGATGCCATTAGATCTAACAATCCTAATAAAGCACTAGAACCTAATAGGATGAATGTTCATTTTTTCTAGCACTTTTAGCCTCAATAAGGAATCAAGTAATCCAAATAGTCCTTAAGTTTTTCAATATAGTAAAACTTATGAAATAAATCAATAAGACATTATTTGATTTCGTTTAGAAATTTCTAACCCTTTAGATCTCAAAGATTATAGGCCAATCTCCTATTACAATATCATTTATAAGATTATCTAAAAAATCCTTACTCAATGATTGAAACAAGTGTTGGATTCATAGGTTAGCTTCATTTGAACAACCTTCATTCAAGAAAGAAATATTAGAGATAATATCCTATTGGTGTAAGAGCTATTCAAATCATATCATAAACAAAATCACACAAATAATTGTGCCATAAAATTGGATTTGCATAAGGATTTTAATTCTGATAATTGGAACTTCATTAGAGATACTATAAAATGCTTTGGCTTTCTAGGTTAATTCATAGGACAAACTATGGAGTGCATATCGTCCATCTCATTTAGTATACTTGTAATGTGGAGCCAACCAAATTATTCTAAGGGAAAAGGGATTAAGGTAGGGTGACCCCCTTTCCCCTTACCTTTTGACCCTTTGTACTAAATCCAGCCTAAGGTTTACATTTAATAAAAAATCTAAGGAATTGAGCATTCATAACTTAACTATTATAGGTGATATAATCCTCCTATGTGGGGTTAATTTACACTCATAAAGATCTTGATGAAGGCTGTGCAATCATTCTCTAGGATTTTAAGTTTGAAAATTAATAGAGATAAGAGTCATGTCTCTTTTTAGCTGTAATAAGGACTCAAGCAGATAGATTATCTAGTTTTGAAAAGGTTGCAAACTACCTATCAGGTATCTCAGTTACTTATTATATATAAAAAAACCATTTTATAAGGATTGTAAAATGCTATTGGAAAGGTTACATAAGAGAATAGGATGTTGGTATAGCAAAACCTTATCCTTGGTGGGAAGGGGATAGCTTGTCATCTCAATACTCAATATTAGCCCTAAATGGTACACCTAATGGGGTGAATTAATTCTTTAAATTTTTTTTAAACTTTAAGCCTAAACTACTAAATTAAATTTTCCTATACATGAAATCTCTAAACCATAATTCAACTTATATATGAAAATTTAATTTAAATAATTTAATAACAATTATAAGTAAATTGTATAAATTAAAGAGCACTGGGAAGAGAATGTAAACCTAAATATTGGTTTGGCAATACCCTTTACTGCCTACATCTAATTTCCACCAACTTAATAGAAGTTTCACTACTCAAAAAAATCTTCCCCAAGGTGAAGAGGAACCCTTACTACAATATTTTTTTTATGTGGGTAAAGGGCAACCCTTACAAATCTTCTTTTTAAGTTGAAAAAGAATTCAAAACAATCTTTTTTAGATGGGTAATGAGTAACTCTTTACCAATTTCAACCCCAATACAAGCCCCCAAACTCACTCGAGCTAAGATCAAAATCAACAATATAAACTACTTATTTTTCTTGATCAAAACAATGCTTAAAGAGGGTTAAAAAAACTCAATGAATGCAATTAAAAAACCTCACCTTTTCTCTTAAACTTATTCAACACACAAATAGCTAAAAAACTCAATCAAAACTTTTCTAATCATCAAAGTTACACAAAGATTTGTCTCTAATACTTAGAATAAGTATTTATAAAACATGTACTTAGAGCCTCCCTACGCTCAAAAGAATTAATATATCTATTAGAAAAAATTAAAAATCTATTACACAATGTGTTACACTAACCATTGTGCAACTGGACAAACAATTAATCAATTAATAGCATAGATCAATTGTGTTAGCCCTATGGCACCCAAGAGGAGGGTGAATTGGGTGTTTAAAAATTCTTGCAGAAATAAAACACTTTAAACACCTTAGGCCAATTCAAGTAATATGAAATCTTTAACCAAAATTCAACTCAAATGGAATGCCAAATTTATGTCAATATTAAGCAAATTCAAACTATAATAAAGCAAACATAAGTGCACAAATATAAAAGAGATAAGGAACAAAAAGAACACCAAGATTTATAGAGGTTCACCTACCCCAAAGATAGACTACGTCCTCTCTCAAACTACTTGTTGGAAATTCACTAACAACAATCTTGGTTAAAGGCCAAGAGGAACCTTTACAACAATCTTGATTCAAG
>JAOXYD010222667.1:0-18831 GCA_028565735.1 Pinacopodium congolense
AATGTCCATAATCACAAGAAGAAATAGTATCTCACATGATAGAGAGTGCACTTCCCTCTGTTTTTCAACTCTCAAGACCATTGAGTATGCCGGCAAAGGGTTCATAATCAGAATTTGGTTTCTCACATTGTCATAGCTCTCATTCAAACCCATCAAGAACTGCATGAGTTGATTAAGGGATGTAATATTTGTGACTGCCTTAGAAGCGCCACAAATACATTGGACTGTTGCACCATTAGTACATTGTGGCACAGGCAGTATACAAAACAATTCATCCCACAATTTCTTCAAGTTTGTAAAATACCTAGCTACTGACATGTTATCCTGTGAAAAAGTGCTAATTTGTCTCTGAAGTTGGTAGACTAGTGGACTGTTACTCTCCCTAAATCTCTCTGTCAATTATAACCATAATTCTCTAGCAGAATTGGTATAGATGAAGGCCTTTACAATCTCTTTCGAAATGGAATTTAATATCCAAGACCGAACCATATAGTCTGTACGTATCCATTTTTCATATTCACTAGATTCAATACTAGGTTTTATACAAGTACCGTCTACAAATCCTAGCTTCATTTTTGCTCCAAGAGCTATTCTAATAGATCTACTCCAGCTCAAAAAATTATTTCCAGTAAGAGAGGAGGTCACCAGTATCATACCTGGATGATCAGACCCTTGGATGTACAGTGGATCCTCCATCGCATTCTTCGCTATTCTGACCTCAGACGAAGAGCCAATGGGTGATTCTTGTGAAAAATCGCCCATCCTTATAAAGCCCTAACCGGTCTACCACAAAACCCTAACCAATCGTTCGATTCCGGCAACTGATTACGACTGCAAACCTTAATCGCTCACACAACTCCTGTGATGCAGAACAAGCAACAACCGACGTACACACTGCTACGATGTGTTAAGTTGAAGTACTCCCCATCATCTTCGACGGAGACTCCATCCTTCCAGACGCTCCCGACGCTCGATCGAGTATTCGCTCTGGTGCTCTGATACCATGTGCAAAGAACAGCAGAGAGAACCAACAGATAATAAAATCGAGAGAGAGCTTCTCATTTAACAAAAATAATCATTCTGTACAATCTATAATGTTGTACAAAAACAGATTAATTAAGTTAACCAATATGATTAACTAAACAACTAATCTTAACCTGCAGTAAAAACAAAGGTTACAGCAGTTATAGAAAGGTAAAACAAAGCAGTAAAACAAACATTACAGTAAAAACAAAACACTTTACAACATCCACCACCTTTATAAAATATAGTTTAAATATCGATTTAAATATTATAATTAGTCGTTAAATTATAAAAGAGTTAAATGATACTAACATCAACTTCCAGTTCAAGTAAATCATAAGGAGTACAAGTGCTTTTTTTTTCGTAAACTTTTTCATCAATAAAAATTATAAAGTTCACATAAAACCTTATTTTCCGTATAATAACAATAATATTGAAGAATTTTGAGAAACCCCCACCATTTTATCCACCATGCCTTTAAATTCTAAGAAGCTTTGTACAGTTCCTAAAACCTTATCACTAGCTTCTGTGTTGAATTAATCCATTGATGATTGAATATTTTCTTTTATGACAAGAGGTACGCAACTAGCAATTTAATTCATTTTCCACCCAAAAAAAATTGTAATGTATTTCGCACCAAGCATCTTGTCAACGTTTATTTCTCAATTCGAACAGTGTATTAAATATTGTATCGGTACCGATACTAAATTTATCTAAAAATAGTACAGTACTGGTACCAGTCAATATCGGTACCGTTTTAGATAATTATTTAAAATTATAAAATAATTCCTAAAATTTATAAATTTTATAAAATAATCTATAAATGTATTTTATTGTGTAATTTTTAACTTAACTTTAAACTAAAAATCAAAATACAAAATTTTTTTTTTAAAAAAAAATTATTTTTTATATTTTTATATTTTTTTCCAGTACCGACCGGTATTTGATCGTTCCGTTCTGATTTCGGTCTGAAACAATACGTTCTGGTCGATACCGACCAGAACGAAACAGTATTTGACACATTGATTCGAACTCCAGAATAGTCAACCCCTAATGCCCTAGGGGCGCATGATTGAAGCCATTTAAGCTCATACGTAGACCCATTGGAACACTTCAAGATATTGATGCAAGAGTTAGGAGCAAAATATGTAAGAAAAAAAATTAAATAAAATTTAAGATCGCATTATCAACATAAACTCAAGCATCGATTATTCGAATCGGGTATTTGGAAATCATGGCTGGAATAAATATATCACACAAAGCATCATTAGATTCCCTATGCGTCATTTTCAAGTTAAGACCGAAAATTTTGAACGGAGTTAAACCATAATTAAGTGTGAAATACACTAACCAAGAGTCGACACTTCAATCTTTGATTTGTTGGGACCTAACCTTAAATTACTGGTTTATAACTACTTTAAAAAAGAGATTGAAATTTATATGATTCGGATATATATGTCAAGACTCTTTATTATTCCGTTAGATTGTCGCATGGACAAATTCGAAGTTGAAAGTCGAATATGAGCATATATAATTATATATAGCATGAGAGAATCATAGGGAGATAAGAACTTTAATCATGAAATTAGCCATTTCTGTGGCTTTCTTTATGATTATACGTGATATTCTTCTTTGCAAATCGTCAAAGTTGTATCTTAACGACCGAATCCCAAAGATTGATGATCATGGCTAAGAACATGCAACTATGTTTATAAATACATGGTAGGTATATTTGCCCTAATTGACTGAACTTATCTGTAACACATATTCCTTGCATTATTCTCTTCAGTATGCTCAGATGCTCACCTTAATCTGATTATGTCCTCCTAGTGGATGCCGCAAATACAAGAGATTCTCTATACTATCCCTTTTTTTTTCTTCCTTTCTTTCATTTCTCAAATGCCTAAGGTACTTAAATTAATTTCTTAATTTCTCGTTGTCTACAGCTAAACCATGGCATAAATCAGCAGCAATTCAGTTTTGTTAATTATGATACTGGTTAACTATCGCTATAGAAGATTAGGGTATGTTTAGTTAGGTTGTTAATTTTTATTTTTTTATTAATTTTTGTGTGTTTTTTTAATTTTACATTTTTTTATTTTTATATTGTATTAGTGTGTTATTTTTTCGATTTTTGTGTTATTTTTTTCGATTTATATATTTAAAAAACAAAAAACAAAAGTAAAAAATGAAAGTGAAATTAAACAAGCCCATAGGCTTCGTTAGAAAGGGATCACCACTCATAAATAGTTGGTTTAAACTCCTAGAAATGTGTGATCATTGTTGTTTAAATGCCAAAATAATTAAGAGGAGGTAATTTCGTACTAAATATTAGAAATATTTCCCCACTTAATAATTTCATATTACCAAAAATATTCAATAAACATTGAATATTTGTTTCTTCGAAATATTTTGTCCTTAATATCTTTAAAATTCAAATAAATAGATAACTAACCAGTGCATAAAAATACAAAAATAACTCAAATTTAAATGATTCACCACATATATAAAGATTGATGGTCTCATTTCAGTATCCTACACTATAAAAGTCAAACTGTATGAAAGAAGATATAGATACTAAAATTTTGAGAGCATATTAAGCACGTTTGGTATTTCATTTCATATACATCTTTAGGAATTCTGCACCCGTATTTATGCGAAAATCAAAGATTATATTCATATGCAAAGGTACTTAAAACATAAATATATCATACTATCACTTTACTTTTGGCTGTGACAGGTAAAGTATTGTGGTGATCCGTCGCAAACTCCACAAGCCAATAATGAGTGTTGCGTAAAAGTCGAAATAGTTAACATCAATAAATACTCTTGATCGTGTTATTATTATGTTCTTTTAGTGTTCTACTTCAGAGGAATTCCATGAATGAAAAAGACGAAGTGACAAAGGCCGCAAAAGCAGTAAAGTCTTTAAAGATAAAAACATATGGACCACAACAAATGTATTACGGCATTTCAAATAAAAGTCAAAAACATTTTCTTAAGAAGATTGAGTTGGACAAGACATTATTTGTCTTCACTCATTCACGGAGGTTGCTTAGTTACGAACTAAACAGTAAAAAAATAAAAGTTTATTAAAGCTTGGTGGATGCTGGAAGGGACCATAAACCAATTGAGTTGCTAAGATCACAGTAATTGCCATGGAATGCTCGATATTATATATATATATATATATACACGTGAATCAAGGTTTTGAATACTGTACTGATATCGGTATCAGATTTATCTTTAAAATTATAAATTAATTTTTAAATTTTATAAAATTTGTAAAATGCTATATAAATATATTATATTGTATAATTTTTAACTTATCTTTAAATTTAAAAATGTTAAAATACAAAAAAAAAAAAATTCGGTACCGACCGATACCGACCGATATTTAAACCCGGTACGAAATCAAATTATTTCGTTCCGTTTTTCGGTCGGTACGAGACGTACTGACCGGTACAGAACGGAATTTGAAACTCTGATGTGGATACGGAATACTCTTGGCCAAACTTGGCTGATGATTTAAGAAATACATTAGTGACTTTAATATTTTAAACCAAGTATTTTCTTTCTCTTTTCTAGTTGGAAGATACACTTATCAATTTGTACCAATCATAAATAATTCGTTTTCAATGATTGATTAAATATAGTGTTGGAAATAAAAAATTTAGTAATTGTCTAGAGATATAGTAAAAGTCCTAAAAATTAATAATGTTAGGATCATGTAAATTTTATCAATTAAAAGAGGTATTAATTGAGACAGGCTTAATATAATTCATCAACTCAAGTTAAAATTATAACATTATCATACAATAGAAATTATTAATAAATTAAAATTTAATTTTACTATGTTGTATAGTAACTATAAATCCCAACACATTATTGGGGTAGAGATTGTTCGAAATTCCGCAAAGGTGTCATTGGTATGCAGATTACAGTCATATTTTTCTATGCCAAAATCACCTTGTTCCCAAAATTCTAATTAAATAAAGAAGATATCAAATCCTTCTTATACCCTCGAGTACACCAAATATTAAGAAACTGGTTTGATACTATCCAAATAAATTGATTGTAACATTCAAGTTTTAATGAATAATTAAATCGAATAAAAAAACAAACAATGATTAAATTATTGGTATAGTAGAAGAATTTTACAATTTTCCTTTAGATTAATTTTAATAGATTTAATTCAAAACATAAAAATAAGAAAAATAACAAGTTTTCTTGAATTGTTACACATTTCCTATAGATCTTTTTCTTATAAATCCATTGACCACGAGCTATTCGAACTTTTGACTTCTAATGATATTTATAAATTAAATTTAAACAATAACTTAAAATTAATTTAAGAAGAAGAAGAATAATAGTATTAACTATTTTTAATAGTGTTAACTATTCTTTCGTTCTTTTTCTTTTTATATGAAAATTAATATTTTTTATAACATTAGAATTAATTAAAATTATAATCAAAGTTAAATTCTAATTATAATTACAATTCAATCCTAATAAGATCAAATATCGCATATAAATCTTTAAAACTTCGCAATTAAATTCAATTAATTAAGTTCTTCTCTCTTTTAATAGATCTTTATATTTGATCCACTAAATTCTTAATATGTTGGTGATGATTATAAATTATCATTCTAATTTACATTTAGAATTAGATAAATTAAATTTTCTTTTAATTTATTTTTAATTCTCTAATTAAAAATTTTATAATTATAAATTATGATTAATATCTATCAATATATTATGATCACCTAAATATCATAAACGTCAAAGTAACTTAACATGTCAATATATGATGTTGATGTATAATTTAATCCTTTTGTTATCAATTGTTCTAATTGAAATTAAAATATAGAATCATTGTTAACTCTAAATAATTCAATTATTTTCATTTTTTTAATTATTAAATTATTTATAATTAATATTTAAAAATAATTTTCAAATTTTAATTTACTCTAACTAGAGAATTCTCAAATCATTACTAATAAAAAATAGTGGCATATTTTCTTTAATTACTTTAGGGTAACAAATTCTTTATAGATTCACTCACTAGTCACTATCTTCATATTATTATATCTAATTGTTACTTATTTGAACTACTTTATAGGATGATTATAAGAAGCATCAAAATATAGTAATTCATACATGATATCATTTTAGTAATTTCAAATCCAATGACCAATTATATAGTCATCATAATGAGGTAATTTATAAATACATAAGTAATGTTCTATTAAGCATCTTCATAATTAAGTTAGTTCAGTAAAATTATTTTTTAATAAGTATCCATAAATTTGTTTAAGTGTCTTCATATTTTAATATATGATATTAAATATTTTCTTTCTAAGAAAAAAACATAATGTGTGCTAGTTTAATTGTTCCATCAATACTCCATCTTGATGAAATTACGATTAAGAATATTTTAGGTATAATACAAAAATGCAAGTTGAATCCCATAATTATAATCTCATTATAATTTTGAATTGTACAATTATTATTATATGAAATTTATCTTTTTGATTAATTATTAAATATAATTAACAAAATATATAAAGAAAAAGAATGTTTTTTACTAAATAAAATATACCGTCATACATGTAAATTTGCAGTCAATTGATTGCTTACAAGGATAAAAACTAACAGTCTCCTAATTGCATTAAAGTTAATCATCAATTTAACTAATACTATATCTATTTAGATATCGATCATATCTCTTTGGAGACAACGATTTAGTGAAAGAATCTGTAATATTCTCTTTAATGGGGTCTTGCTCTAATGTAATGTCTTTTTACTCTATTATCTCCCAAATCAAATGAAACTTTCTAAATATATACTTGTATCACTTATGAGACTTTAACTCCTTCATTTGTATACCATCGTCATTGTTATCGCAGTACAATACTAGCAAATTAACAGTATTAGGAACCATTTAAAGTTCGATGATGAACTTTTTGATCTAAAATACTTTCATTATTATACTCAGCCTCAGTCGTTGAACTTACAATGATCAGTAGTTTAAGACTCTTCCATCTAATCGTACCATCATTAAGAGTAAATATATATTCCAATTGTTATCTACTATCATCTTTATTAGATTGAAAACTGACATCTAAATAATCTTGAATTCTCAGCTTACCTCCTCTATAAACCAGAAAAAATCTTTAGTTTTTTTTCAAATATTTTAAGATGTTTTTCGTAACATTTAGTGATTATCACTAAGATTGGTGTTAGTCTTAATGGCACCTAAATGAGAGGCGAATTAGGAGTTTAAAGTTTTCTTCTAAATTATTCATCCTAAATTCGTAGATTATTATTTACTAAGTGAAAGCTAAAAAATATTAAACTTATCTCTGAATTCACCAAATTAAACAAATAACAAGAATATAAACAACAAATTAAATATCTTATACATAAAAGCATAAAAATAAAAGAGTAAGAGAAGAAAGACATAATCAATTTATATTGGTTTGAAGACTTTTAGTTTCTCCTACATCCAGTTCTCATCAAATCTTGTTGAAATTTTCACCATAACCAAAGAAATACAACGTTAGCAATTTAACTCTCTTTTAAGGATCAAAGATAACTTTTTTCTCTTCTTTTTCTAAATGAAAGAATAATCTATCTCTCACATTCCTTTTTCTAAAGTTCAAGGATAATCTTACTACACTCTCCTTTTTATGACTTAATGATAACTACCTCACAAATAATCACTCTAAATATTTCAACTTATAATCTTCACTTCTCATATATACTCTTTACAAAAATACCTTTCAAACTTTGTTACTATTGACTTATCAAGGTGTATAAAGACTCACACTAAACTTATGAATGCATGTACTCACAAACTTTAACACTCATACAAAACTTATACACAAAAGTTTACCATAAACTTAAACATAATTCCAAAAACTGCTCAATTTCTTTGTGTGAATTTTTTCAAGACGTCATACATACAAAACCACACAAATGACACATATTTGTAACCAAAAAATCCATCCAGAAACCACTTCTAGTCATTGTATAATGTTTATTAACATTATAATAAAAAATTTTGACCAAAAATTTGATTTCTGAAAATTATCTACGATTTTACTATTAACTAGTTGATCATCATCTTAATCGATAGATGAGTCCACTGTTTAGATTGGTTTTCACGGTATTTTTTACACTTAAATCAACCTAATTCAATTCTTAACTCATCCGTACACTTTCAAAACAATTCCAAACATTCCAAAATATTTGTTTAACACTTATTCTTTTAACTTATCACAATCATACAACTTAACACAATCATATTCATTCAATTTACTAACAACTTATTTTACTAATTTTAACTTCATCTTTTTACTTAATCATACGCATGACCATATTAACTTATTACTTCATTTATCTTATTCATTAATCAATCCACACAAGGCATAAGTTTTATTAATATTCATTTCACACAACTTAACTTAACCTAATCATCCATTCATACTCACATCATATATAATTATTCATTTATGTATCAAAAGGATCTTTAAATATAACAATCACGCACACTTCTTCTTGATTATGCATTGTATATGCAACATCACTGAATATAAATGCATAATGCATGATGTGGAGAGACTTACAATAAAACTTACACAAACTACCTATTAAATTCACTACTCTTGAACCTAATCTTTTATTTTCCATCTTCAACTTCAAGTTTAATTATAATGCTCCTCTTTTATTAACATTGTCTTCCAGTCACTTCAATGTGTCAATGTAAACTTCACCATATTTGTCAATCTTCAAAGTTCAACATACATGTATCTTTAAGACACATCTCCAAACCTATCTCAACATACAAAACTCAATAAACATAGTAGTTATAGCATTTTGTCATCATCAAAATAAAGATGGAACCACCCCTTGATTCAATAATTGACTTAATATCTACTTGTTATACTTATACTATAAGTAATATCTAGTATTGTACATAATAGTGCATAGGTGATTGATTTAATAGCTAAAGTATATAGAATACGATCCATTGGATTGATCTAATGCATAATAGGTTCTTCAAGTTATGGTTCTTATTCTAATTAAATTTGATTTTGTGGTTTTAACACTTATCTAAGCTTCACCTTGATTCTACTACTTTTCTTAAGAATAAATTTTCTTTTTAGAAATGTAAAATGTCTTGAGACAAACACTGTTTACTTAAGTAGATAATAAAATTAATATCCCAAACTTTCTTTTGGATATTCATAGACTTACACTTATTTAATTTTAGCTTCAAGCTTATTAGATATTACAGGCTTTATATGAGCATTACATCCCTAAATCTTTAAATATAACAACTTTTGGTCTATTACCATTTTATATCATATACGGAGTCTTGTCAACTGAGCTAGATAGAACTGTGTTTAGAAGGTAAGCAACAATTTCAAGGGTATGTCTCTAAAAGGATATTGGAAAAACTTCATGACTCATCATAAAATGTACCATATCTAATATAATACAATTTCTCCTTTCAAAGGCTCTATTATGTTGTAAAGTTTTGGAAGGAGTTCATTATGAGCGAATCCTATTTTCTTTTTAGTAACCAAGAAACTCGTGATTTAAGCATTTACCAACTCGATCAAATCTAAATATCTTAATATCCTTACTAGGTTATTTCTTTACCTCAAATCTAAATTCTTTAAACTTTTCAAATGATTCAAAATTGTGTTTCATTAAATACATGTAACCATATTTAAAATGATCATCTGTGAATGTAATGAAATATAAATATCTATCTCTAGTTTGAGTAGTCATAAGGCCATATAAATCTAAATGTAAAAGCTTTACTACTCAATAGCACATTATCCCTTTCCTTTAAAGGATAGTTTCGTCATCTGATCTAACAAATGAGATTCATAAGTATTATATGATTCCTAATTAAAATGATCCAAATATTCTTCTTTAAGAAACTTTGTAATTCTCATTTCTTTAACATGACTTAACCTATAATACTATAAATAAAATAGATTTTAGTCACTTAATTATTTTTTTACTATTTATGTTGAATATTGGCCTTTTAAAACCTAATTTATACGAAACATTTGTAAGTAAACTACAATCATAATAAATATTATCTTTATAAAAAGAATAACTTTTATTCTAAAGAATAAGGGCAAATCCATTCATGTCTAAATATGGAATAGATTAGATATTTTTTTGTAATATCTTGAACACAATAACAACTATTAAGTTCAAGTGCGAGATTAGAAGACAAAGTTAAACTACAAGCTCTTGCAGTTAATACAACAACTCTTATTCCATTTCCAACTCGTAAGCTAACTTCGCCTTTCATTAATGATCTACTATGTGCTAGCGCTTATACATTATTACAAACGTGAGATCCATAACCAGTATCTAATACTTAAAATGTGAAAAAATAGTAGAAATTTTATTTCAATCATTAACATACCTGTTGATAAAGTTACATTTAACTTCTTTTCCATTAAAATAGCAAAATATGCTTTACAGTTCCTCTTCTAATTTCAAACTATTCCACAATAAAAATAGATGTTCTTGTCATTCTTCTTCTTGACGCTACTTGTTAGCTTTGCTAACTTAGTAAAAGTCTTATGTTTCTTATTCCTATTCTTCTTAATATTCTTACCTTTATTATCAGAAGAACCAACAACCCCTTATGGGTTCCATATGTTTCCATTTTATCAATTCTACTAAGTCAACTGCTAATATTAGAAACTTATTGCATAAGATGTTTGCAAAATCATCAATACTCCAAAAGAAATAGGATCATTAACACATTACACTTCAGTTTAGATATGTTTTTAGATTTTTAGGAGACCATTCATTAGTTATAAATAAAAAACTCTCTAACATCCAAATGTTAGTCCGTGACTAAGGTGCCCCTGATAAGTAGCTCCATGTGCCATTCACTCACATTGAATTGGGGGGCCTACATGTCATGTAGAGAGAGGGAGGGAGAGCGATTGTGAGAGAAGGGGTGGGAAGAGGCAAATAAGTTGGGGGTACGTAGTATTTTTGTAAATGTTAATAGAAATAATGCAATATTATTTCATAATTAACATTTGAAACTAAAGCTGGAAAATTCAAATGCTTAGATTTTTATTTTACAAAACAAAATTCAAACGTCTTGATATTGTTAATGGTGAAATACTTTCACCTTCAACAGCCGAATTCTAGGTTTACATGATAATATTTCTAATTTCTTACAAGAATCAAATTCAAGCTATACTATGGGATATGTATGAGCTATTTTTCCAAAAAACACATCCATTTAAGGACTATTTCTAGACAAAAAACATGGTTATAGGAATTTTTTAGAATAAAAAACATGGTTATAAGGATTTTTTAAAACTGTGTTGAGAAACAATTTCCAACACAAAGGCATGCATCATTTGTTGTTTCATAAAACAAAAAATCTAAAGCAATAACTAATTGAATAGAAAGACAACTAATTTTAAAGAAATAAAACATATATAATTATTCCAAAAAATTTTCTAGAATTATTCAGTATACAATGTCAGTAAACATGTATGGAACACTTCCATAACAAAAATAGTTTTTCATACAAAAAATACCACGGTAGAACAAATAACAAAATATTTCCCAAACATTTTCAAAATTAAAAAAAAAAGAATTTTATCTAGAACATTTTTAGAACATCAAGGCAACATTTTTTAAAACATTTTCATAATACAAATATACAATTCTTGCATGTATATATCAAATCAATAAGAATCAAGCATATCAATCAAATCAAACTTTTTAATGATTACGTTGATACCATTGTTGGAAAACAAACAACGATCAAATTATTGACACAACAAAAGAATTTTACAATTTTCCAATGGATTAAATTTAAAAAATTTAATTTGAAACATGAAAACAAGAAACATAACAAGTTATACTAACCTATTATGCTTTTCCTATAAATCATCATCTTCTTTGTAAATCCGTTAACAACGAACCATTCACACTTTTGAGAGCAAGGCGAAGAATAGTGATAGGCATTCTTTCTTTTTTCTTCCTTTTATATGAAAAATCATATTTTTCATAGTATTATAATAAATTAAAATTACAATTAAAGTCAAACTTTAACTTTAATTACAATTTAATCTTAATAAAATTAAATATCACATATTAATCCTTATAGATTCTAAAACTTCATAATTAAGTCCAATTTAATTAAAATTTTCTTTTCTTTAATAGACCTTTATGTATGACCCATTAGATTCCTAATATATTAGTGATGATTATAAAATATAATTATAATTTACAACTATAATTAGATAGATTAAAAGTCTTTTTAAGTTATCTTTAATTTTCTAATTAAGCAATTTATAATTATAGATCATGATTGTCATCTAATAACATTTCATAACCACCAAGATATTGGAAATATCAAAATAATTTGACGTAACTTATTTATGTATGATTATAATGTATAATTTAATTGTTTTGTTATTTAATATTCCAATTAGAATTAGAATATGATATTGATGTCTACTATAAATAATTCAATCATGCTTGTTCTTGATAATTAGTAAATGATTTATAATTGATATTTGAAAATAATTTTCAAAATTCAATTCACTATTGTTAGAAGTCTTGATAAAATTATAATTAAGAAACTTTTAAAAATAATACAAAAATACAATTTATATCTCGTAATTATAATCTTATTATAATTTCTAATTACACGATTATTATTCTAAAGATTTGATCTTTATGATTAATTTTTAAATATAATTAATAAAATATATAAAAATAAAATACATTTTATTAAATAAAATATAATACCACGCATATAATTTTGTAGCCAACTGATTAGCAGTAAATATATAAACTATTATATTTGAAATACACAAATTTACTCTCATATTTTAAGTGAGTAAAGAAATCAATACTTCTTTTAAGAGCCTCAATTAAATCAAGGAAATAACTACATAGTATAAAAGGTACTCAATTCTTATTATTTTTCTTTGTCTCACAGGAAAGGTGGTCATTGCAGACCATAAAATGAATATCATGTAATCTTTCCCGTAAGTCAATTATTAAAAATTTGGTCCGCTACTAGATAATAAGTTAAAAATTCAGTTTTGATGGTAATAATAAATTAAGATTCAATGACTTGAATTCATGAGTTAGTTTATTAAATAATTTATATAAAACATATAATTTATAAATTGTTTATATTTTTAATAATTTATTTAATATATACTTAAAAACAATAAGTGCAAAGTTTCTCTTAAAAAAAAAGTAATTTTGACAATGAGACAAAGCTTTTGATATTTTGTTCTCGAACGAATTGGAAATTGATGAAAGTGAGGGAACAGAGTAGGTAGCATCATATGCACACATAAGGAAAGCCTACAGTAGTGAATTCTATATGCTCTGATGTCATGTCGCAAGTGAGTGAATCCACCAACGAGTGGCTTTAGTGGGAGTGTGTGTCATCACCCACCATTCTCGCAAGTGTGAATCAAATCAAAAAATTCAGCTTTGGCCCCTCTCTTTTCATTGATCACAGGGTGAACGTCCATTTTCATTGAATTATAATGCCAAATTATTGCCTTCCACTCTCCGAATAGTGGGTCCCTTGCCATGATAATTGTAGATTTCTTCCTAGAGTACATAAGATTGAACTTATAATATATCAAACAAAAATAACTTTAAAGAAATCTTAATGGAAGAAAAGGACGTGCAGAATAATTATAATGGAAATCCACCTCCTCAGGTCCTGTCCACAGGAGAAAAAGAATAATGCCAAATATACCGAGACTGTGAAACAGTAAGCGACTCTTATTCTTCGATGATATGTTGCTGTCTTTATAAGTAAATTGTCTCGTATTTAAAAGTTGAAATGAATTATATATAATAAAAAATTAATAATTTATTATTTTAAAATTTTAAGTTAAAATATAATACTTTTGAGTTATATATAAATGTTTGTTTGAATTTAATTTAAAGTTTTTCTTTAAATTTTCTTAGAAGAATTCACACAATAAATAATATTAAAATTCAAGTTAAATAGGCTGAGCCGAAGTTGAAAAAATTTATTTCGGTATAACATTTCCATTAAGAGTTCAATAATTTCGTATGAATTGTCGATTTAGAGAAAGTGATGTTAGTGGGTAGATTCACTTGCGAAAAAAGAAATTGTTGTGATTCTATATTAAAAAGAGACATAAAATTAAAATGAGTTATATATAATAAAAAATTTATAATATATTGTTTTAAAGTTTTGAATTGAAATATGATGTTTTTAATTTATATATGAATGTTTACTTCAATCTAGTCTAAAATTTCTCCTCAAATCCCTTCAAAAGGAGCCTCGCAACATAATCAATATTAATTTTTGCATGGTTAATTAATGAACAATATTGTTTAAGAGATGAAACTACTTAAGAAAACGAGAGAAGGGCGGGTTAAAGAAGACCCATAACTGAGTCAGGAACATCTCATTATCACTGAGTCAGTTTTGTTACAGTAAAAGGGTTTCTTGATAATATGTTGGTTATAGTACTGCAAAGAGCTGCTGTTAGTATGGTGAGAATAACGAAAGTGATGATCTACAATGGTATTAACAACCAGAGGAGGAAAAATAATTTGATGGATTGTATTTTGTGCTTAATTATATAATTTTGATGTGGTAGTTATTGATGGTTATCACATGAAAATATCTAAAATATTATTTTTGTATTAATAAATAATTTAAGATATATAATTTATCGTTAGTATTAAAAATATTATTCTGTTGGATGCATGTCCCAGCTTATAAAGGAATCAGTAACTTTGAAAAGTTAATGTCCCAAAATCATCAAGCATTTGGTCTGTATGTTCTAATTGCTATAATGGTTTGGTCATCTTCGATTTCTTATTTGTCCCACCGCCTGCGTACATGGGTGTGTGAAAGCGATGGAACTTTCATTTTCCCGATGACATAGTCTTCAGTCTTCACCTTACTTTACAAATTTTCTCAATATATTATTAAATCGACACATGATTTTTACATTTATATCTAATTCTACTATTTATAAAGTAATTTGGGTTGAAGTGATCTTTTTTCATTGATGAGTAAAAGGGACCATAATTGTTTCTCTTTATTTGTTATTATGAAAATGTGATTATGGTTATAGACTTATGATTTGCTTTAAAGTGAGACAATTATCACCTTTAGGTGATGATTAAACCATAAATGTGGTATGCGAAGAGATTTATATGAAAATATGACAATAAAACTTCATGTCAATGACTTTTACGCTAGAAAATTTTCATCAATGAAGGCAATGCTGCAGCGAGCATAGAAAATTACTTTTATGATAATCTTAAAGTCGCGTCTTGGTATGCAAAAGAAGTACAACATCATAGCTTAATTTAAAAGACTCTTATTGTGATTCTATTTATTAGAGGTATTTCTTGGTTTAATAATAAGGAATTTGTCTTTTGAAGTGCAATTCATCGTCATTCCTATAGTGCCTTGTGGTCAAAAAAATTATTTAGGCCATGTTTGATTTAGTTTTGATTTTTTTGTTTTGATTTTTTGTTTTTCTAAACACAAAAATCGATAAAGAAAACACACTAATATAGCACAGAATCGATTAAAAAAATACACTAACCAATATACAAATATAACAATCACAACAAAAAAGCCACAACACACAATCCAACTAAACATAACTTTTTTGAGAAATTTTTGGTTCTACTAAAATTTGAACTTTAGTGAAAAAGGATGTCTACCTATATATTTAGGCTAATACAAATTATTTTTAAATTATTCTCATCCCATATTTCTTTGTCCATTTAACAATTTCCTCATCAAATTACAAAATCTTTTTTTAAATGCTTATAATCACTCTAATGATAACGGTTAACAAATTATATCATTTTACTAGTATATTTATGGGATAATCATATTTATAATCTTAAACTTTTCACTATTTTTTTAATTGAGTCTTATACTTTTAAAACTTTCTATTAAAGTTCTATACTTATGCAGATTAATTAGATCTACTCCTTTTAGGACTTAATTGAAAAAATTATGAAAGATTTAAAATTTAATTGAATAAATTGTGAAAAGTTTAAGACTATAAATAGGGTTATCCCGAACATTTGTTATCTTAAATCTTTCATAATTTATTTAATTAAATTATAAACCTTTTACAATTTTCTCAATTAAGTCCTATAAAGATTGTCTTTGATTAATCCGCATAGGTATAAGACTTCAATAGAAAGTTTCAAAGGTATAAGACTCAACTGAGACAATGATAAAAGGTTTAGGACTACAAATATAGTTAACCCATATATTTATCAGTAATATTTTTTTTATTAACAGATCTATAGTACTCATTCAAAAAAGAACACGAGTTCGTGGATTAATTTCAATAGCAAAGTCCCTCTAGCCACAAATATTCAACAATGCCTCAGACACAGGTTATAAAGACATGAAGTAGAATTAGATTCACAAGAAATTGCAAGTGGAGACAAATATTCTTGCAACAATCTCAAGTGGGCAATGATGATTATTGAAGTTGAGCAACAAATCATAACCCTTTTCGGGGCGCAAGAGATGAATTCTGATGATGATATACAACACTATTAGGCATGCATTTCTGCCTTAAAGCTATTATGAGCTCCATGAACAAAATTAACAGGACGAGGGGCTCGAAGAGCAGCAGCTAGCACTAGGAATGTCGCAAAATGGTGAAACTCGGATATTTAATATTTGATTTAACAGGAAGGAATTCTAAGCCTCAAGAATGATAATACATAATGGGTAGTGGGGTGTGTGTGTGCCTAAGCAATCCAAAGTTCGGGTTTTGATGCCTTTCACGATCTGGGATGGAATACTTTTATCCACCGCATGGTGTCTGCACTAAGAACTTGTGAGCTAATATTATTTATCATCATTTTACTCATCGTATTCGGTTTATGTTCTCATGATATACGACTTTTGAAAATTCTACTGAAATCATCATCTACCAATAATGGATTGTCCAAAAGTCAAGGCTAATTGCGCCCCTGTCCTTGTTTACGTGGTGGAATTTCTGCAAATGATCTTAAAACAATGGTGACAAGGATCGCATTGTTATTAAAAAAATAATAAAAAGGACAACGATCGCATTGTGTACTGTCGAAAATTGGACTTAATTATATACTTGGTTATCAGTATCTGTTATAAGTGGAAATAACAAAATTATCCAATATATATTAAGAGATAATTTAAAATAAACAAGTATAATTTAGACTATTTTATTTGTAATAACTACTAGTAATCATTATAAGAGGGTCATCAAATATTCCCCGCGGAAGACATCACTTAGATAACAAGTCTCTATGTGGATAAATAATGAGAAGAAGGAAAATTGATTTGTAACTACATTTTCTAGGCAATGGTAAGAATAAAAATCATCTTGACCCACCATTACCAACTTAACTAATGTGTTATTAACCATAAGTGTTTATCTAACTACCTTAAACCACTCCAAGGTGAAGAAATTCGATGTAATATTGGATCCCACCTTAGATCATTAATAACACTAGTCTATCCAAAATTGTTGGGGCGTTATGTATGGCCATCAGCCATGTAGTCAATCCCTTATCAAATTTCTGTGTTTAAGAAGGTGATTTTAGAAGTAAAATGAAAAAAGATAGTAATAGATATTAACGAATATATAAGGAGTCAATCTCTTGTATTTGGAACAAGTAAGATAAATAAAATTGTTTGACAGATATTTTAACTTTCTCGATTCTCTTTAAAAGATAATCCTATAAATAAAAGAAAATAGGTAATATTAAAAATATTATTATTAATTTTTTGAAATGAGGTTAAAGTATAGTTAAAAGTTATAAAATTATAAAATAAAGTTTTAAAATTTTAATCTTATGAATAAGAAATTAAAAAAACTTTTGAATTGATTTTCTTTCATATTATATAACCATGATATAATATTTAAAAATAATAAAATAGTACGTTTAATCATTTTCACGTATATTTTTATTGAAAATTTTGAAAATTCAATTTTGATTAGATCTCATGAAAATATGTCAAAATTTTATAAATAACTGAATTATATATAAATCAAAACTTTATATGCTCTAATAAAATATTTTATATTTATGAGTTAATTAAGATACTTTTTATTAACAATATGATGTTGAGTTTAACCCCCACTAAGCTTAAATTATCACTTAATCAAATTCCTTAGCAAGTTTTCAAAATATGATTTAAAGTTATTTATAACTAAATAAGATTTTTGTATTCTAAATTCCTTTACATAAAGTATAAATTGTGACTTATATAGGATATTGGATAATGTTTATAATAGTAAAAATATTAAATATTTACTATTTTTATACAAAAATATATTTTTTTGAATTTTGAACACTTTCACCCACTTTTCAATATTTGTGAATATTAAAAATATTTATTTTAATATAATATTTAAGCATCAAAAGTGATCATTAGGGCTTTTTTTATCCTCTTTTGTGCTTTTTTAATTAATTTGCTATTAATTGCAAAATGTGAGTGAGGTTTGTTTATTTCTGGATCTCTTTATATGATTGCTGTGATTATTTGTTATATTGTTATTGCTTATGTATGTTAGTGATGGAAGCTTATGTGATTACTTGTTATGTTGTTATTGCTTATGTTTGTTAGTGATGGAAGCTTATCTGATTACTTGTTATATTGATATTGCTTATATACGTTAGTGATGGAAGCTTATGTGATTACTTGTTATGTTGTTATTGCTTATGTTTGTTAGTGATGGAAGCTTATCTGAT
>JAOXYD010222677.1:0-18830 GCA_028565735.1 Pinacopodium congolense
TTAGTATAGAATCATCCAACAAGTAGTTGGAAAGGAGACGTAGCCTATCTTTGGGGTAGGTGAACTTCCTTAAAAAAATTTCCTTGTGTCTTTCTCTAAACTCTCTTATTGCATTCACTTTGATATTTGTATTAACATTCCATATTTGGTTGAATCTTGGTTTAGTGATTGCATTTAGTTTTCAAATTGAATTAGGTTGCTAGTTTTTGAGTTTGCAAAAAGTTTTTAATACCCAATTCACCCTCCCTCTTGGGTGCCATAGGACTAACATTAAAGACTTAATATGTGAAAAAGAAAGTACATGAAATTACGTAGTAGATCTCTTTAACTAAGGAGGAGATACTTTAAGAATCAAAATTCATAATAATTTCTCCCTACTATTTACCTTCTATCTTCAGCAACATGGAAATGTTAATATACTTGAAAATGTGTAGATGCAATCACTAGCCTAATGTTTGGTAGCAAACCTCGTACTTATTGTACTGCAATGGTCAATAATTTCTAAATCAAAGGAACTTTTAAGGAGTTGCTTGTTACATTTGAAACCACACGAGTCAATTGTTCTTGACATTACCTTACCCTATAGTTCATGGTTGTTTCACACTTCACAAAGCTACTGGCGTGTGCTCAAATATTTTATTAATTCCTTTTTGCTTTTATCTCCAACCTCTGAATACTATGCTTAATTGATATTTCCAGTAGTTGCAATCAGTTTATCTATTGGGTTGTTTCCTATCCCCTTTATCATTCATAGCAATTGTAGGTTCAAGTTCTTCTACTCTTGACTTCAAGAAGGATAATTGGACTAAAAGAGCTGGCATTGTCAATGAAGCACTAAAGTTTTGAGAATGCACCATGAAAAGATAAAATAATACCATTGTATTGCTTAGGTTATTAGTTCGTAGGTCAATGTAAGCTAGTATCAACAACATATATCTCATAAGTTAACTTAGAGCTTTAAGGCATTTTTCTTTTAACACGATGTGTTTCGAAGCAACCTCCAACATCGTGATTCCATTAATGTGTCAAATGCATTTTCATATACCCCTAACTCTTAAAGCTAGAGATTGAATAATAGCGTGCACTTGATGCTTGTCAAACAATTCGAGACTAGTATCTCTTAACTCAATTATCATATTTGACATTTGTCCCAAATACCTTTGCATTCATATGTTTGGGATACTTTTTATAAGTATCAAACTTTGATAAAAAGTGTCCTCATTTTAGTTATAGAGGTACTTCTAAAAAAATGTTGTTAAAACGGACCTCATGTCTTTAACATAATTGTACTTTCTGAACTCGTACATTATAACATGGACCATACTACTCAGCAACTTAATGCAAACTCACAAGTTCTAATTTTTCCAATTCTCAGATTCATCATAATCCCTTTTCTATTTGGCTATGTTACTATACTCAGTAACACTCATAGTTAGGTTAAATGGTTCTAGAGCCTCTTACCCTTCCTATATATATATATATATTGGATTTCTTTCATGCTCCATTGTCTCATAATTTTCACCACTCAATTTCTTACCCTTGTTGAGTTTGTCGATAATGTTTTTTGATACAACAGTCATATTACAAGCACTAAGCTCCTACAGTAAAAGAGAAATTTTATAGTTGCAAGTTATTGCCATATGATTCATAAATAAAATAAAGAATTAGAATTTACTTACTTATAAAACTGAAAAATCACATATATAGTCTATCATCACTCATATAACAATTAAATTTCAATTGCCATACTCAAATATAATTTGAGTGATAGGAACCTATACCTAATTTTCCTTAACAAAACAAATTATCTTTTTTAATTAAAAAACTTATTCCTAATTTTCTTTATTATAATTAGAAATTTATTTCTAATTTTATTTAACCAAATAAATTAGTTCATCTAATTAGTTATCTGATTAGAAAACTAATTTCTAATTTTAATCCAACTAAACGAATTAGTTTATTAAAATTAGAAGACTCACTTCTAATTTTGATGTATTTATAAACTTTTTTTAACTTTTTTCAATTAAAAAAGTTCATTTTAATTTGGAATACTTATTTCTAATTTTATTCTAATTACAAACACAATTTTATTTTTATTTAACTAAACATATTAGTTTAATTTAATTTAAAACAGTTTCTAGTTTTATTTAATCAAACAAATTAGTTTGTCTAATTAGTTTTCTAATTTTAATCCAACTAAACGAATTAGTTTATTATAATTAAAAGACTTATTTCTAATTTTGATGTATTTATAAACTTATTTCGAATTTTTTTCAACTAAAAAGTTTATTTAATTTAGAAGACTTATTTCTAATTTTATTCTAATTAGAAACACATTTTAGTTTTTATTTAACTAAACATATTAGTTTAATTTAATTACAAACTTATTTCTAATTTTACTTTAATGGGAAACTTATTTCTAATTTTGTTCAACTAAATAAATGTAATTTTTATTTAATTAAACAAATTAGTTTACTTTAATTAGAAAACTAATTTCTAATTCTAAAATTTATTTCTAATGTTTCATTCAACTAAACTAATTAGTTTCTTTTTCATTAGAAAACTTATTTGTAATCAAGCAACTAAACAAATTAATTTATTAAAATTAGAAAACTTATTTTTAAATTTGTATTCGAAAACTCATTTTTTTTAAAATTATTTTTCTTAACTAATCAAATTATTTTTTATAAATTAGAAAATTTATTTCTAATTTTATGTTTAATTATAAACTTATTTCTAATTTTTATTCAAACTAAACACATTAGTTTACTTTAATTAAAAAAGTAATTTCGAATTTTTAATTAAAAATTTTATTTTAATTTTATTTATTCAATAATTTAAATTTAAAAAAAAAACTACAAGCGTATGTAACATCTGGCATATGAGAAGGATGGTTTGGTGCATGTAATGCATTTACCTCACCCTTAACCTCTCGCTTCATCTTTTATCTATAATATTTGTTTTCGTTCCATCATTTTTCTTGTCTCTCTCTCCTCTATGCCACTTGTGGCTCTCAATCCAAAGCTAGCCATTGTCACTCATGACTCAAATTTTTACAGATCAAAATGGAAGATAGAGAAAGGGAAAATAAAAAAAAAAGACCCCCGTTACCATTCTCTCATCTCATCAACAACAAAATCGATGACAAATCTGTGGTAATAATTTTTTTTCTTTTGGCAGATCAAACCGTGGATTATTTCCCATAAATCATCGATAACACATAACAAAATCCATAAGAATAAAGAGAATAAAAACAACCACAAACCCGAAAATTAAAAACAAAGACTAGATATAAACTCCGGCCGTTTAAGCTTTCAATGTTTTAAGAATGGAGAAACAAAAAAAAATACAACACCTATATTTGAAATCAAGTTTTTCTATTCCCATTTTTATTTCTTAAAACTTTCATTGTTCATTCTCTTGAAAAAAAATACTAAAGGCAATTGAAAATAGTTTTCAGACACTCTTGTATCATATAAACACCATAAACCAATCTAATCATAAGAGAGAAGCATATCTTCAAAACATGATTCAATTTATTGATTAAATGCATATAAATCTAGCTTTGATATCAATGTTAGAAATCACAATCAATGACAAATATTGGGATTTCATGAACATTTCATTTAATATTCATAAGCAGAAGATAATCATTTACAATTAATTCCAAATTTCGACAGGTTAAAGAAATCTACAAGGCAGAATCCTTTCCAATATTTTCCATTTTGTATTTGATAATAAAAAATCTATCATCCATCTAAATTTTCATATAAAATTATGTTCTCTTATTTTTAGATGAATCTTATCTTTAATATATTTTCTTTTTTAGAATTTTGAAATTTTAAATCAAAATAATACGATTGTTCAATTCAATTTGAGTCTAATCACATCATGGGTGGACTATTATTTACATTAATCTCCATTTCAAGCAAAAGAGAAACTGCTTTGCATTAAGTAACATTAAGTAATCACTAGATTCTTCTCTAGTTTTGATTAATAGTATAATCAAGGATGCATCTCAATACTATTTATAAATATTTTTAAAGATGATCTTAGACAAGAGATGTGAGTTGAAAATTGACTTAACCTTAATATATCCGTCATTTACATCAAAACCAAAAAAATTTCCTTTAATTCTAATTTAAAATTGCTCTTGCTCAAGGTAGCACCGCACTACTTTCATTAGACATTAAAGTACTTATTGGGTCTAATTACAAGGATCTCACTAATGACCCTAGTAACTCTTTATGTGTAAAACAAGAGTTATTTTGATCATTTTATATTTTATAGATAAAAATATCCCTCTCTAACCCAATCTAGAGACCCTTAATTTTTTTTTCATTATTCTTATAGTGGTCATCATAATAAATATAGTTTTAATGGATGGAGATAGAAAGAGGAAACATTTGTAAGAAAATTTAATCACAGTTAGACTAATAAAATTAAAAGTTTAGGTTTAAAAAATTGAGAATTGGTGTATTGAAAAGTTAAAGATTGAGTAGGATCAAATTATATGGGACTTTATGACAAGAAGGGCATCTAATGATATGATTAAAACTATAACAATAGAAAATAAGATCAAAATCATGTGTTTTAAATGAAATCAAGTGAATTAAGAAAAAGAAAAAATAAAGTCATTTCACACGTAACAAATTGACGAGGAGCTTGTAAAATACATGTCAGCAGTTCATCACTACCCCATAATGCACTATTGAACTCTAAATGCACTATTGAACTATATCAAAGGCCATTATTGTTGAAAAATAAAAATATGGTTTGAATCAAGGGCACGATCCAAACTGTGAAACTAGTAAGCTTTTCATAAGCTACCAAATAATAAAATACCTAATGTAACCTAACATGTAGCTAGGTCAAGTCAGGGTCGATCCCATAGAAAATTAAGGTGTGTTGATATTTCTAATATTGTAAAGAAAAATAAAAACAAAACCCCTGAATGTAAAGAGAATTAACATATCTAAGATGTAATAAAAACAAAAAAAGGCAAACAAAGAGCAAAACATAATAAACAAATAACAATGACGAAGAAATGGGTCGAAGGTATTTTCGAGATTTTGGGATAACTATTGATTATTGAATTTAGATAAAAGGGGTGTTTTAGGTATAGTGCTAGCCTATAGGTTTGAACAAGCTCTCAAACCCTCAACTCCTCTAGCTTAGGTAAATCTAACAAGCTCTAAAAATACCCCTATCTTCATCTAGAACCTAAGGAAGAACACCCTGCCATTGATGGTCGATTCCAGCACCATCAACGGCACTCTCCAACCTGCCATTTATCAGCAGACAGAGCATCTTTAAATGCACTGTATGCAACGTTTCATTAAATTCAGTGCCAAATCATGAAGAAATGATGCAACATTAGCTCCAAAACCCTAAAGACACCTGAGGGGGACTATAAATAGCAATTTTAGGTCACAAAACGGGGGAGAGCCACCAAAATCATCATCTTCATCACCATTCATCTTCTAGATGCAGATTTTTATCCTGTTTTAGAGTCTAGGTCATTTTTGAATCCAAATCTTGTGTTTTTAGAGCTTTTAAATGTTGAAACTTTGCAGAGAACTTCAAAAAGTGACCAGCTATTTGTTTGTCTTCTGTTTTTTCGTTTCATAGCTTGTAAAGATTTTGTTTTTTTTTATTTATCTATGGATATGCATGTTTTGATCATCTATTGTGTTCGTTTGATTAATGCATGTGAGTAGTTCATTTTTGCATGAGGTTGTGGATTGATTTAAGTTAAAAACAGGTTTTGTGGATGTGTTTTTGTTGGATTGGATGCTTTTTAAACCTTTTTTTAACTTGATCACCTAGATTATGGCCTTAGGAAAATGAGTTTTATGACCATTGGCACTCATTTTACCCGAAAATCAATCTAGCAATATACTTAAACCTAAGAGTAGATCAAGCCTTAGAATCTTGTGTGAGGACACCTAGAATTAAAGACCTTAATCTTAGGCCTCTAATGTTTAATTCCTTGTATTACAAGTAATCTATGGACCAAGTAGGTTAACTGAAAGTATAAGAGAAGAGGGTGCCTATGACCATTAGGTATAACTTGCTTAAGTATGGTAAGTCCTAAACCAATCCACCGTTGTCAAATTTAGGAAACCTAACCCAAATTAAGGTAAGTCCTAAACCAATTCACCATTGTCAAATTTAGGAAACCTAACCCAAATTAAGTCCAAAGCATTAGCCACTTTTACTCTCTTGATTCAAGTGTTATTGCATTTAGTTCATCTTGCATCTTGCATATTTCTTTATATTGCATATTTTGCGTAATATTCAAATCAATCAAATTCTGGATTTCTGAGTTAATTGTGCCATCGTTGAGATAAATTGCTTGCATATTTAACTTTTGCTTGGATATGATATTTGGTTTTATTCTATTTTATATTACTTGTTGACGAGGTTCGCTTGCCTCAATTGTTTGCTCTAGAATAGATTTTCATATATACATTGTTTTAACTAGACTATCAACAATTGCTCACCTCTTAAGACCATATTCTTCTGCATTTTGTGATAGAAAGGAAGGCCCTAGGGCTGTCGAATGAGGATTGCTCTTTACACGTACATGCTGCTTACTTTGTAATGTTTGCTACCATTCCTCATTGGATGCAATTTAGACAGCCTTTAGCATTATGTGGGTGATGTTTTGAAGCCTCTCTTAAACACTAATCAGTTGCATCATTTCACCATAATTTTTCCTTCATATGGTTGTGTTTATTGGTGGAAAGGAATGCTGCTACATATTGTCTTTTATATGATAAACGACCTCCTCTCTTTTTATTATATGAGTTTCCATTTAATGTAGAAAGGAAGGCTCCTCTCAAATTGTTTTATGTGCTCCCAGGCTGGTACGTTCTACTCCTATCATTAAGCTCAAAGAGCTATGATTTAGCTAGATTAGAGACTGTTTTTTCAAGTCCTTTTGTCTCTTGGTTGGCAGGTTTTTGGCTCTCTAATTGACTGTCCAAAGATCTCTTCATCTATGCATATGATTTTGTGTTTTGGACTAGATGAAGGCTTCCCATGTGCTAAATTTTTAGATAGCTAGGAGACCTCACAAGATACCACTTAAAGCTACTATATTGCTAAAATTTTTCTGCTCTTTTAAACGCCAGTCAAGCTACATTTTTGGTTGGATGTAAAGCTCTTTGGATGTCATTTTAGAGCGGAATGAAGGGCTTCTTATGCTTTAATTGTTTCAAAATCTTCATGCTTTAATCCAAATTTTGTATTCCTTCATTAAATCTACATGTAAAATCAATAGGAACACAAAATGAGTAATTTAACATAAAAATAGGAATGAATTTAAATGAAACAAAATATAAAAATATAACAAAATTCATTCCTACCGAAAACATACTAGATAGATATAGGAAGCTATTATTATCATAATCACAGCTATGAATTAGATTGTAAAACACATTAGAAAAGTTTCAAGTCTGTAACAACAACCTTCGATGGAGTCGTTATGCTCCTCGAGGAACGTCATTATACCCTGAAGCTGAGATAAAAGACTAACGATCTCCTTCATAGCATTATTGATCCCCAATGCTACCGCTATTATACCTTTACAGGAGAATTAATTTTATTATTGTTCAAATTATAAATGATGCTTTTATCCATAGTTTATAGATTTAGGGACCGTACAGACTTATAGTTTTATATTGTTCTTTTGTAGTCACTTTTGTAACTTTATTTATTCAAAACATTACTCGTCTTGAATAAAATTAAGTTTATTAGTTTTTCCAAAGAGTTTTCACACAACCTTTGGGAATGTTTTTCTATACACTACGTCAGGTAGTATCAGAGCAAAGATGTCAATTGGTGGAGATAACAATGGTCTTTATGATGGTATTTAGGAGGCTAAAGGTTTTTTATAAGAGACAGAGCATTACAACAATTGGACCAACATCTTGAGCAATAGATAAATCATATATTATGGCATTTCAAGGAATGTTTTGAGATGTCTTAATGTTTTGGAAATCGATGCACATAGGAGATATAATAACCATAGAAGGTCAAGGGTGGAGATAACTCATAGTGACACTATCAAAAGGTCTACTCCTATTTATAGATAGCTAATCTACAAAGAATATTGGGAAGAAGAAGATGAGTTTGAACAAAATAGGTTTGTCTACATCAACCATATATAATAGATGTACGAGGAGAGATCCCTATGAAGGTGAAGATAAATACATAAGGGATTACAAACTGAAGGTTGACATCCTTTACTTCAATGGAGATTTGGGAATTAAAGATTTCTTGAACTAGATCACAGTAAGTCAATAGATTCTTTGATTATTTAGAGATTGCACACGAAAAAAGAGTTAGGATTGTGGCATTTTGATTGAAAGGTAGAGGCTTCGTATGATGGAAGAGAGTATAATCAATAAGGGATCAATTTTCATTGAATACGAAGTTCTTATCATTAGGTAGAGTCTCATCATCACCATCGTTCAACCTCAATGCACCAAATGATATATCAATATTCTTCCAACTCATATTATCTTCTAAGTCATTCTTACCTAAAAGACTTGGTTTTTCAAAAACTTAATCTGTGAAAACATTCATATGATCAAGGAAAATTAGATCTATAAGGCTGCTTGTTCTATTAAAAGGCATAGTAAGCAAATAAAATTTAATTATTAAAATTTTTTGAAAACTTATATTCAATTTAATAATGACAAAAAATTATCTTTTGGAAACTTTAAATTGTATAAAATATAGATCAAATTATTTAATTTTTTATCTTCTAATCTGTTTCTCTTCTTCGAATAGATAAATTTAAATGTTCTCTAGTTCTTACACTAAGTTACACTCACAAGTTGATTAAGAATTCAAATTACAAACATTTATAATTATGAATCATCATTTTCAAATTGATCTCATCAAACAATTTTAAGTCAACAAAAATAATGTTATAAACAAAATAAAATGATGATTATTTTAAAAAAATAATAAAACTGAAGAAATGTGCTTGAATTAAGTTTGTCTCTTTGCCATATTATAATGGCCATCCTGAAATCACTACAAGTATCCTTATATGCCTCAATTTGTAAGCTAAAAAAGTCATGTATTATCTCATAAACAACAATTATGGCCATAGTTAAAATCATTCCCCTATTAACTTCATTTTTCTTTATGAAATTTGGTATAAAATAAACACTTGGAATAAAAAAAATTTCCAACATTAAACATAGGATAGTAAAGATATCTTTTCCATATTTAATTAATAATAGCAAAGTAAGGAGTATTAAAAAAAACCTTTACTTTAGGTTAGCTTTGATTGCTTTGTTCGCCCTCTCAGTGGCATCATAGGTATGATATTATAGTTTTCTCATCACTATTAGTTAGACAAAGTATTCTCACTAAAAGCTCACAAACATAGATAACAAAGTGCCATTGGAACCAAAATTCATTATCCTTAAATATAATCCTAGAAACCTTCAGTCCTGCATTAAACCTAACATTTTGAAATTACCCACTTATCACTTGTAAACATTTGCCTCAATTCCTTCTTTATCTAAATAAAATATTGAAGTAATATGAAATTAAATACAAATCGTGTATGGTAGGACGACACAAATTCTTACTATTTGTGAAATTCTTTCTCATCAAATTCAAAACTTATGCACGATTATAAATGAACTTTATTAATTTCTTTTCTCTCTATATAGCCCCATCAATGATAAGAAAGTATCTAGCATCTCTTATTTTTTCCACTCCCAAGTCAATATACTGTGTGGCACAAGAAGTTCAATAAAAAGAATTATACCTGTCGTGTAACCTCTTCCTAGCTACTATATTAATAACATCATTATTAGTGATAAATTGTACAATGTTTTCAGTCCAAATTCAATTACAACTTCATTAAAAAACTTAACTATGGTAGCAACATTCCTTACAAGGTTAATGAATTAAAAAACATAGTGCCTTTAGTAGAATAAACTAAATGTTTGAAATGGGATTTTGTCTCCTATTTATCTAGCAATCACACATAATTGAATATCTATAAGTTATCAACTCATTCTTCTTTCATTTAAATAATTTTTAATTTTCATAACTAAGCTATTTAGAAGATTACTTCTGTAGTCATCAATTGATGAAGCTTTATAAGCATGACCATAAGAGACAATAACATTCACTATAGGCTAGTAATAATAAAACTTGGCTACATTGAGTGACGCACCTTCATTATGCCACCATCTAGTCATTGTCATATCCTTATTATGAACTACTTTTTTAGATTATAATGCACTATGAATTAAAGATTGAGCTCCAGGAGTTGTTCATAAGGCAAAAAAATTAGAAACTTGCCTTCTTCTTTTCCACATATCAGTTGAACTTGAACCTCCAGCAACCCATTCTTGTTGGGTAAAAATATCAATTTCAACATTATCAACATCATCCTGACCATTGTAAAATAAACTTCCACTTCTAATTTCATAATTTAGTCTTTGTTCTTTTATCTTAACCTAGTACATTTCAAGCAAAATTGTCATATGTTATTTTATTTAATGATTAACTTTCTTATAAGTTTCCACATTACCTTTTATCCGAATTAAATATCTCTTTAATCTAGTAATTTCCTTACCTTTCAAATATTTGTTACAATATAAACATATTGTATGGTTAGGAACCAATCTTTCATGGCCCAAGCCAGGTCATCAAATCTCCTTGAAGAAATTGAATTGTCAGGAGTATTTAATATTCCCTCTATTTAGCTACAAAAATAAATACAATTGATTAAGTACAATAAAATAATTGTAACTAGTAAACAAAGATAAGCCATTAAATAAAACAACCAATTAAAATAAATACAATTAATTAAGTACAACAAAGTAATTGTAATTAGTAAACAAATATAAGTAGATAAATGACAAAACTTCCATATAAAAATACTTTTATAAACCAAATTTTAAATGAATAAATTGGGAAAAACTTAAATTGAACAAAATATTAGATGAAATTAATGATTCAATTGTCTCAATTTTATTTTCAATTTCATTAAAATACATTCAATTTCAAAAAATTATGAAGAATTTTATTAGAAATTAAAAAGTCCCAATTTTAAATCCTAATTATATGAAAATTCAATATTGATGCAATTGATGATTCAACTAAGAAAATCTGAAATTGATGATATTTAAGTGCATTCTTATGAAATCAAACTTCTATAATACTTAAAATGATGAATTAAATACTAATTAATAATTAATTTCATGATAATTTTATGAAATTTAAAAATTCCTAATTTTGTATAGGATTAGGCATTACCTAAAATCAATTTTAGTTGATATTGATTAAATTGCCAAGGCAAATGAATCTAAACGTGGAAGGGGTGTCAAAAAACCAAAAGATACTACCAAAATCTCGTCTAAAACCTGAATTTTCACCGCATAAGAGAGGGAAATTGCAAAAGAGACAATAACTAAAATTGTGGGAATTTGTGATTATTTAAGGTTAAAAGAAGAAGAAGAAGATATTTGTTGCAGGGAGATCAAGGTTGGAATAAGGTTTCCAACTCAAATTTGCTAGGTTTGTGGATAGATATTTTAGAAGAAAATAGACAAAAGAGAGGGATGAAATAGATGAAATGAAGTGAAGAATAATTGAATTATGAGCTCTGTAAAGTTAAATTTCAATATATTGGTTGACCACTCTTAAACATTAGTCAACTAATGTATAAAACTGGTCGATTAGTATGTTGTTGACCTATCCTATTACTGGTTGACCAATGTTCCAAAATTTTTAATAAATTGCGATTTGATTTTTTAAAATTTTTAAATGTTTTTATTTAACTCTGTTACCTATCGATATTATCAATATCGAATCCAATATCACTTGATATGATTGCTATTGAATGATATTTGACTTCGGTATGTACCGAGTTGAAAAATACTATTTTTTGACCGTTAGTAGTATTAGTACTAATCGGTCGATATCAGTCAACGTTTAGCACTAATAAGGCCAAAACATAACGTTTTTCAATCAATACGATGCTTATCGATTGATACTAATTGATATAGTATGATACTAACAAGTATGCTTTTGCATCCTAAACAAACATAATACACCTTACGCTTTTTTTTTTTCATTTTTACATCATCCTTTTGTCTATCTTCTTCTCATTTCTTCCTTTTTTCGTCCTGTTATATTATTTGAATGCTTAAATTAATAAAAACTAAAGAAATGGTAAAACATTTAAATAAAATTAGATCTCAAATATCACTGATTAAGTAATTATAATTAAAATTTTTAATTATAAATAAACTAATTAAAAATATAATTAAAAGTAATCAAATTAATGCAATGATCTAGACATCATTAAATAAAAGTAAACATAATAAGATGGAACACCAAGTAAATTTAATAAATGTAATTAAATATTTGAAAAAGAATTAAATACAATCAAATGTAATTAAATTTATATCGAAATCAAATGACTCGTTAACTCAAAGGTGGTTATGAGAATCAAACATAAAAAATAGACAATTTAATATCAATACAATTCTCCTTTTTATATGTCATCTATAATGTTCACGGTAAAGAGAACAATATTTTTAAATCTTAAAATTTAAAAATTTTCTACTTACATAATGTAATTTCAAAATTTTTTATTTTTATATTTTATTGACATCTAGAGTCTTGATTAACGGAAATTTGACATCATAAGAAAGATAACGCCTAAAGAACTTTAAAAGACTGGCAAATAACTTTTGAAATTATACTATTTCATTTATCACATCTTTTAATAATAAACTTATATTGTTGTAAATATGTTTCTACATTTATTATAAAATAACGTACTTTACTATTGAGTAGTGCATACTTTTATTGTAAACTTTTATTCATGCCTACAAAAGGTTTTCCAACATTCGAGGCCTGCAATAGACAAACCTTACATTTTTTATTTATGGTTATCGCTGGCATATACAAACTAGACACAAATCGAGCCTAGCCTGCAACTTTCTTCATATGTTCCAATGTAAAAAAGCCAAAAGATTACTTATTTAAACATCAATACTTCTACAACTATTATTCTAGTGCTTATTTAAGGTAATTCTTTGTTGAAGTTCAATAAGTCCAGTCCTGAGGCAATCCCATCTCTGGAGGGAGATGGTAATAGCAATCCTCCTGCAGCTTGCTAGCAGCCTTTGTAGTCATATGATTTCTTTGCCCTGTGACATGTATCTCTTGTGTAGTTCCTGTCAATCCAATAATTGCGACAAAAGAAATCAAAATGATTTGTATTGAATAATAATCTAAAACACTCATTAATCTCCATGGATAACGACTATGATCTGATTTCGGACAATTTCCTCTTCATTTTCTTGGGAACCAAACGGAGTACACCGCATTGTCCACTGACAACTACCAAGAAAAACATTTGAACGTTTGCAGATTCTGTAATTTTTACCTTCGTACAGAATGCCTACAGGTACAGGTCACAACATAGAAACAGTGCAAACATATTACTCAAAGAACAGTATTGTGAATTTATGAATGTAAACAAGAAACTAACACTTTCATTAAATTTATGTAGTTATTTCCAAGTGAGCAACGTCACCAGGGCGAGGAGCCTAATTTGCATTTCACCCACCAGATTAAGCTAAAGCTTGGTTCAAGCTAGGAATGTGTTTAACCTTTACAGTAATACCCCACCCAATGTAAGTTGACCTCTGTTCACTAACACCCTGACGCACCAGGAACGGACCCATAAAAACATGAATACTTCTTGTCATGAAAACAATTTCCCTCTTCGCACAACAATAAATTCAGCAGAAATTGGAAGATCATCAGAATAATAACCTGGACCGTATATTATAATTTAAAAACCCCTACGGGACAAACAAAAAACGTTCTTAAGTCTATCATATATTCCTTTAGTCACTTTCAAGCACACGCAAAAGGCAAGTCAAAGCAAGAAAGTGATCACCTTGTGTCTTTCTAGCATCAGTGACGCAGGTGGTAGTGACTGTCGTAGGCTTTACAATGCGGGGATGGAACACGCCAGTGCCACCAGTACCAGATTCTTTCACAGCACCAGGCCCAAACCCACTTCCACAAAAGGGTTGAACTCGGTTTAGGAATTGCCGATTGAGCTGTCTCTGCAGGAAACCAGCTCTTGTTTCCAGACAGCTAGCAACCTACAAATGACAATTCATTAACACCATGCAACTAGACCCCTTTTAAATTCAACCATTATTACTAAAGCTGCGAAAAAGTGAAAGGTATTGAAATGACAGACCATTGGAAAATGTAACAAAACCGGGTTCATTCACAAACCTGTGGTTGCACCCGGAACTTGCAAAACGGATCAGACCACGCAAAAAGTGAACTTGTCTCGTAACCGAGAAGCGTTTGACCAAGTTGAACAGCACCGTGAAAACGGAAACATCCAGGTGGTGCCACACGGTTCACCGAGAAGTTCCCGACCGTCGGTTTAACTCGCTGAGAATCGGAAAACAAAACCAAAGGACAAGTTACAAATGCCATGCAAGACTGTGACGCTAGTAGGCGTCAAAAAGCTTCAAAAACTAAACAACCTGTGCGAGATGTAGAGTAGGTTTGTGGCAGTTGGGTAGAGGATGGTTACGAAGAAGAGAGATAGCCGCCAAATGCCGAGCATATTGGTAGTTGTCCATGCCAGAGAAAGAGGCATAATTGAAGGGCACTATTTCGTTTAAGAAAATATCAGATGGAAGCCAAAGTTCACCATCATCCAAATTCGGAGGAAACTCAGCCATTGGGGAGCTACACATCATGTAAATCAGCGAAGCAAAATTAACTAAAAAAAAGAAAGAGATTTGCGTAACATAACTTTGGAAGTGAAAGGAATATAGCAAGGAGGGATTTGAAGGGTTTTTTTTTTTTAATTATGATTTTGATATTTGTGAGAGAATTAAAAAGAAGGGCTTTGAGCGTGGGACTGTGCGTTGTTTTCAATTTGACGTTACAGATTTTCTCTTGCTTCCTCACTGTCTACAATACCCCGCTTGGTTTCCAAAGGGTAAACGTTTTGGGTGTGAATCAGAGTGTGAAGCATTCGTGTTTTACTCGTGTAATGTTCTTGTTCTTATTTTATACTAGATCTAACACGCACACGTTTAATAATAATAATAATTTTTTTTTTTTTTAATTTTACCTTCAATAAAATATTATTTTTCTCACTACTACTTTTGTTCTTTTAACGTATTTTATTTTGTACTTACTTATTTACCTCTGATGTGAAGTTGGCATCTTTCCCGAATTTAAAAAAATAAATTTGAATAATTTTTTATTATTTAGATTGACTATCAAACTTCAACAACAAAATTATAAAATGTAATAAATACAATATATTTTCTTCAAACCATGTAAAATTAAAAAATATATAAGGCAAGTTTCTCAACTATAATATCATAAAAATATATCCTATCTCCATATTTTATTAGAAAAGTAAAAAAAAATGTTCCTGTGCATTGAAGAGAAAATTTTTAATTTTTTAATTTTTAAAACAAAGATTTTATCATTAAAAATTATACTGTACACTAAAGAAGACATTCTTCAATGTACATCAATTGAACTCACTCAGGTAAATAAAAATAAAGATATAAATAAACTAGTTAAATTATATTACACAAACCCGAAATGGAACTATATATACAATTGAAATAATAGCTTACATGCACAAGGAATCCGGAACTGGATATACGATTGAAAGAACACATGAAACGTCTTAGAATTTAGAGTACAATCAGAGTAAAAGAATATGTAAAAAAGATGGATATAAGAAACAAGATAAAAGGAGGAAGTGAAATTGAAAAATAATGTTATGTAGAATAATTAAAATAAATATTTTATTACTAAATTCTTAGGATTCATTTAGTTTAGTTTCTATTTTTGGTTTTTTATTTTTATTTTTTATTTTTGTGTTTAGTTTTTGTTGTTATTTCTTGTTTTTTTAAAAAGTTATTTTTGGTATTGTGTTATTGTGTGTATTTTTTATTGTGAAATATTTAAAAAATATTAATATTTTTATATGATTTTATATTGACCAAAAATTTTTAAATTTACATTAATAAAAATCTATAATAATAATAGAGATTTTTATGAATAAAACTTTAACAAATAAAATGTATTTTTAATAGCATTTCAAATTAAATCAAATATTTACATTATATTAATAAAAGACTATATAATTACAAAGATTATATGAATATATTATTAGTAATTAAAAATTATTTTATTTTTATAACATTTTACGATAAACCTAAAATTTTTAAATTTACATTAATAAAATTCTTAATAATTATAAATTATTTTAATTTCATAAGACTTTACGACAAACCTAAAATTTTTAAATTTACATGAATAAAATTTTTAATAATTATAAAGATTATATAAATAAAGATTAAGTGACAATAATTTAACGAAGTTACATATACTTCAAATTACATAGTTTAATGAAATTATATATACATTAAGTTATATAAATATCACATTGTTTTTTTAAGACTGTCATCGAACATAACCATTTCACATTTGTTTAGCGGTTGCATCTCGCAATCTAAACATAACTCATTGTTATACAGGAGTTGAATTATACCCAACTTGTGAATTTGGTCCCTTATTTACAGTTTCATATTGTTGGTTAACATTTGATGTTGATTAATCGAATAAGTCATTGATCTATCTATGCATCCAAATAAAATTATGAACAACACAAAAGTCATGACAATGAATGCTTACTTGTTCATACTGTATCTAGACATGTTGGACATTATAGGACATCTTGCTTTCAAAATGTCATAATATTTATTGATGATGTTTCTCAGCGATGAATGCCTGTAGTTAAATAATTCTTGTGGACCTAATGGCCATCCTCGTCCTAAAAAATCTTACAAATGATATCTTTTATCACCTTACGATGGAAGAAACTTAGGCATATTAATATATCTTGAGTCGACCAAATAAAACTTACATAAACATATTAATATATAAAATGTTAATATATCAAACGTTAGATAAATTAAAACAACTAACCATTAAATTAATATATGTAATAACTTGCACAAGCATTGGAAATTGGTTATTTAGATTTATAATTGCTTCGAAAAGAATTAGAGAGTCATTGGCAGTATCCCATCTTACCATCACATAAGTAAAACACATGTCAAATAAGCAACAACATATGACATTCTGTGTTGAATCAACTCTTTTGCCTCTATATGGTATCTGCTCGTCTCGTGAAACATATGTATATATATGCGTCCCATCTATTACTCCAACATAGTAATTCAAAATAGTAGATTTTCCTTATTATGAAAATTTGCTGTAACGAACAAATTTTAATGACAACAATAGGTAAAAGTGTGCCTTGAAATGTGGAAAGAACTTGAGATGATGTTAAATATGAGTAAGTGTTGTGTCAAAAGATGGAAAAGTAAGGTGTTGTGTCAAATGATGGAAGAGTAATGAACTTTTTTGCTAATCTATTGACTGCAAGTAAGACATAACAAAACTTTTATGAAATTGTCCATATGGAAACGCTCTACTTTAAGTCTAGTTATGTGACTGTAATCAGGGTCATTAGAAACATTACTACCTATTCTTGGACAGTCACATTTCTTTTTGGTTTCAATTCACTATAATTTGTCAACTTATTGCACAAACTTAGGAAAATCGTATTTGATAAGATTGGAATTTATTAAATTTTCATATGCTTTTTAATATTATTTCAATCTTATTTTATTATTTAAATGCTTAATTTGTGTTATATTTTATTTAATGACAGATTTATTTCTTTAACACAAATTTTAAACTAAAGCATGAAGAATTTAAAACAATTGGAGCAAAAGTCAAAATTATATTAATTTTTTTAAAAAAGAAAAAAAAACCAAAATTATTATTATGTGCCTTGTGCTCACCATTTTAATAAACCAAAACGGTGAGCATTGAGCTACAACAGGCGGAACGAGAGACATGCGGAAAACAGGAGTAAAAGGGCTTAATTAATTTGTATATAGGCGCGACTCCCTAGGTCTTGGAAGGAGACAGCAGTCTGGCGGCTGAGAGGGTCCGGGTGAGCAGGAGGCTCCTGAAGGTGAACCAAGCAGAGAAGTGGAGAGGTGAACAGGTGAGTGATTGCTGTTGTCTGGAGTGTAGCTGTCCGAGTGCTTTTGGAGGCTCGCGGCTTGGCAGCTTGGCTTGAGGAGTGGACCAAAGGCAGAAGTGGGACGAGACAAGGAGACGCCAGGACCACGCACCAAAGACGCACTCACTAGCTGCTGGACGCCAAAGCACGCACCTGCCTAAACCAGCGACGCCAGGACTGCACCAGACGCACCGCACATGCATGGACTACGCAACCAGGAGACCACCCACCACACTGCACCAAGCACTAGCTGCACACCTGACGGACCAGACCTGCATGAATTGAGTTTATTTTCAATTGCTGTTTTGCTTTAACAGTTATTTGAATTTTAATTATTATTTGGTCAGTTTAATTTTGTGTTTTAATTTTTTAGTTTAAAATTTAAATATTATTTACTTTCAAGTATGAATGATAATTTCATATTTGTTTTTAATTAATTATTAAATTATTTAAAATTTTATTTTACATAGTTTCAATTATCTATTTAGCATTTGGTTCATTTTTGTTTAGTAATTAGTTTTTAAGCATGTTTTTAAGTTTTAATTTATTTAAAATTTATTTTGTGTTTAGTTTTAATTCTAAAATTTTTATTTAAGCTTTTAGCTTAAGTTTTGTTTAATTAGGTTTTAGTTAATTAAATAATATTTTAAGTAATGTGTGTTTGATT
>JAOXYD010222687.1:0-32539 GCA_028565735.1 Pinacopodium congolense
CGGGTGGAACCTTTTGGTACGTCCATCATTTCTTATGCCACACTTAATTTATGGAAGTATGCACCTATTCAAAGATGATGATGGAATATCTAGTTATGCCTATTGCACGAGGATGGGAGAGTTAAGGACTCTACTACTTCAAGTATTGCCTTTGAGGATAATGGTGTTAAGGATATGTTTTCCAAGGAGTCCTTAGCTCCCAGCTTCCCTAACCATCCATTGCCTCAACGTTTATGCCTCATGAGCCAACTACTAGCACTATTTTAGATATGCTTTTGAGGCTGGACCGTAGTATGGTTGATATATAAAGCCACATGGGCTAGATATGGACTTAGATGGAGACTATACAGATCCAGATAGATCAATTATAAGATCATCTACAGTAGAGAGACTTTGAATGGAGTAGTTAAAGAGTAGTTAGGAGTACTTATAATTGTACATGTTTATTTTTATCATTGATGTTATGTTGTTTTGGTTTTAGTTATGTTCATTTTATATTTGGAGCTTTCTTCTTTCCATGTGTCTTTTTTTACTTTTTCTATTTTTTCCCTATTTTTAGTTGTCTATAACTATTTCACTTGCATCAAATGAAAACCTACATACATCATCTATCATTCAGGGGAGTATTCCTGCCCTTATCTCTCTCTTTTTGTGCTCACTTTGATTTTTAAACAATAAGGACAATATTCATTTTAAGTGTGGGGAAGGGAATTAAGATTCAATTTTCTTACCATTGATATTATTTTAAATCTAAGAGTGATATCAAATTTATCATAATTTTGTCAATAGTTAATAATTTATTGAAACTTTTTTTCTTTGATAAAATATTATAGAAATTACTGATTATGATTTGATTATTTTGGTGATTCTAGGTTTCTATGTGATTAATTAGGATTATTAAGGAACAAGCTACTTTAATTTACTTTATGATTTGGTAGACGAATACTTAATGATCATTATGATTTTCTATATATAGGTGATTATGATTTCTTTTGAGAATTTTATCATCCAAAACAAGTAAAATTGAAAAAATAAATAATTTGTGTATTTTTATGAATAATTGAGAAAAAGTTAAATCCACTCTGCTGGCTTTGTAGAAACAAAAAGGCTAAAGTTAAAGAGTCATATTAGTAGCTAGTTGATGATGTGGCTTAGTAAAGTAATAGGGGTGTTCATAACAAGGGTTTACCTTCATGAAAATAGACCAGGTGACTTCTCAGTTAAGTCATAAAAGCTCACAACTAAAGTTAGTTTTTATAAATAAGTAAATGCTATGAATGTGTTTAAAAGTTAGAACATATCGCTTTATGTATATTCATTTTATACATAGATTTGAATTTTATGAATTGGGTTGAAATTTTAAGAGGTCTAAAGTAAATTAAATTCACTTACAATTTGATATGAGTAATTGATTGCATAAAATCTTGATGAACCTTTTCTTTTGAATGACTAATGAAGATGTTTCAATGATTATATTTGATAAGATTAACGATTTTCCTATAATTATTTTCTGTTAAGATTGATTAGTGAATTGAGTTTCTTGAAGACAAATAGTAGTTCAAGTGTAAAAGAATTGATAAAGGTATAGTTTATAGTGTCTTAAGGTGTGATTTGTTTTGTATTTACCCCTATTATAGTGTTAAATATTCCAATTTATGTGTAATATTGTTTATTTTATACATTAATGCAAAAATAAACGATTTATACAAAAAGGATCAGGTGTGGTGCATTCTTTATAGGAGCAATCTGTGTCTTTAATGGTGTTGTTGTTGTTATAAGCCCTAAAGGCACTCAAGAGGGGATGAATTGAGTATTAAAAAAAACTTTATTGTGGAACTAAAACTTAAAACCCAACCAATTTGATTTAATGAGATATGAAGGGTGAATGTTAAAATGATAATACACAATATGATAAATAAAGAGAGTAGAGAAGAGAGGGCAAGACACATAGCTTATTAAAAAAGTTCACTTACCCTAAAGATATGCTATTTCTTCTCTCTAACTACTAGGTAGATAATATTATTTAATAATTAAAGTAAAAACAATTACAATCTTTTTCTAGGCAAAGAGTAGTCCTTATAACCAATCTTTTTTTAGGCAAAGAATAGCTTCTACACAACAATCTTTTTCTAGGAAGATAGGAACCTTAAATATCCAATATTTTGAGGCAAAGAGGAGCCTTTCCAATCTTCTTGTGAAAGGTGAAGAGTAACCTTAATCTTTATATGGAAAAGAGAAGCCTTGATATACTTAACCAACCTAACATGCAAATACCCCCCTTTTAGTAACTAAAGACACGTATGAATGTGTTTCACATAAGGAACAATCAAACTAAGGGCTCCAATGTTTTCACTAATTGAATGAATGATAAATCACATAAATGAAAGCCTAAACAAACTTAATATGGAACATTTGATCCATATAAAAACTTGTATGATAGTGAAACATAGTCTAAAATATTCACTTAATCCAAATCTAGAGAGATTTGATAGATAAGAAAACTAATATTTACAAATAATCAAATAAGCCTCTTAAAATTCAATTAAATATTTAATAATACTCTTGAGACTTAAAAAAAATAGGAAACTATAATTTGGAAGCAAAAAAATCAAATTTAGACGCTAAAATTTTTAAAAGAAAGCAAGCATACGAAATCTAGACAGATTTGAGCAGTTTGCAAATATGAACCCTAAACAGAAGATATAAGTGCCTAACAATCAAACTAAAAATACATGGATAATTCTAAAATTAGACAAAAAACTAAAAATAGCAAGATTATACACCAAGAATGGATTTAGATAACCAAAATATGCAGTGAACACATGAACAAAAAAAATTGTGATAGTTTAGGTGTACTTAAAAAATGATTTTTAAACCAACTCAAATAGCCTTTAAACTATTCGAAACAAAAATTTTCTAGCTCTAGGACATGTAGGGAATTAGAAAATAATTTGTCTACGATTTTAGAAACTTATTAAATTCTACAAAAACAACGTTGAAATTTAAGACAGAATATAATGGACATATTTGAGACTTCTGAAAAAAATAGGCTTTAAACCCAAGAAGTAATCTTCCAAAAATCGAAAAAAAATCACACAATTTCTAGGAACCTTAAGAAAACATAAACATACAATATTAGAATTTTAGAAAAAATTTAAAATGTTGATAATTAATATCTTAGCCAAACTAGAAGAAATAGAACCTGTTTCAATGCAGTAGAGAGATAAGGCTTTAATCTATCAAAATAACCAACATAAAAATTGAAACTATGATTAAACAAACACATAAACAAGCTCGTGAATTACACAACCAAATAAGAGATGATAAGATTGAGAGAGAGAAAAACAGTGCAATATTGGTAGCTTTGATAAGATAAGGATGTTTTGATATTTCAATCCTTGAATTAAGAGCTTGAAAACGTGTTTTTTGAGTTTGGAAAGGTTTAAGAGGATGATAGGTTCTATAATGTGGCTGCTTGTGATTTTACATAAACAAATTAGGGTTTAGTTTGAACTAAATCTAAATAAGGAAACTTACAGCCATTGGTGAGGAACTAAAACGGCAGGTGTTTTGGAGTAGAACGACGCCATTTTACTCTTATGAAGGCCGTCGTTTTGCTCCAAACCATGAACACATTTAACACAATTCAATTCAAATAAATTCCAAACAACAACCTAACATGTAATAAGACTTAAAACAAGTTTCAAGACATAATATGAGACCATAAAAAACATCAAATGATTGAAATAACTTCACAAAGATGGATTTGCAATGAAATGAAGTTTCATACAACTTAAGATGAACTACATGCAATGCATGATCAATAATGAGCCCTTATATCAATTAGACAGTAAGTGAAACTTACAATTACATAAAAGACACCCTAACTAAGGTCTTGTAGCTTCTATATGTTTTGTTCTTCCTTTGGCTTCATCTTTGTCCTTCAAACTTCAAGCATTACATATGGAATCATCTTAAAATAACCTATCTTTGAATTTCACCATGCAAACTGAAACCATTAGTAGTAGTGATGTTTTGTTATCATCAAAACTAAGATTGAAACCTACATTGATTCATAAAAAAATATGTGAAACTAGTCACTACTTATGTTCTGAATAGCACATCGATCGACTTACGCCTTAGATAGGTTGACCTGTCATGAGTTGACTTATACAAGGCACTGGTTAATCGAAAATTATTTGAAAACAATGCTAATTAACTTATATTACAATACCAGCTAAACTATACCATTTCAAATGAAATATTGGTCGAACTTTACGTGGAGCAATGCAACACTAGCCAATTTATACCCAATCATTGGTCAATCAATCATGTTTTGTAACTTAAAGAACTCAACCAACAACAACATAAATCAATACCAAATTGATGCAAAGAAGTTTCAAAGATTCCTCAAAATGATTATGAATACCAAGACATTACAATTAAGTTAAAAAATAATTTATTCGTTGGTTTATGAAAAAATTAACACATTTTCAAAAATTTTGATTTCAAACTATTTCCAATCCTATCTAAACCATACCAAAACCATTTATTTTATTCTAAATATATTACACAAAGTTTTAAAATTTTCAATTAATTTAAACACAGAATTGCTTTGGTTATGAAAAAAAAATTTCTAAAAATTTTCATAACTCTTTCAAAAGTATCCAAACTTTTTCAAATAATTTAAAACATTCTTTTCATCCAAAAACAAATTTATACAAGTTAAAAAATTCCTAAAGTTGTTTTAGACACCAAGACATTTTAATTACCTTAAACACAAAATATGTCTTAGTTGTGCAAATTTAAACACTTGAAGAATTTTCGTAACTTCAAAAATCATTTCAAGGATTTCCCAAACTTTCTCAAAAACATTTTTCATACACAAACTTGACTTAAATAAATTAAAAAACACTACAAAAATTCACATAAGCTAAAAAAATTTCTCACAAGCTCAATCAATTTTACAAAACAATTATATCTTTTTTAAAAATTTCTCAAAACTTTAAAAACCAATTTTTACACAAGAACTTGACTCAATGTTAGGGGTCAAATTGATTGAGTTTTAATGGTTAATTTTTCGAATTATGACCCATAATTCTGTGCTTAATTATTAAATTTATGCATTTTTATGTTTATTTTGTAGGATAGAGCTTAAAGATGGAGATTGGAGCAAAACTTAGAAGAAAGTGCCTCATTTCAGTCCATCAATGGCACCTTGCCAGGGTCACATTGATGGATGAACTAGGTTCCATTATAGAGACAGAATTCGGCCTTAAATGGCGGCCCCTCAGGGTGTTGTTATAAGGAGGCAAGAAGCTGTTGAAGGAGTAGTCAACAATTTCAACTCCAAATCTCCACAATTACGATGATGGCATGTTAATTCCTTATCTCATTTAAAAGCTAGCATAAGTGGGAGTCCAAACAGTCTCCATAACACAATAAAAACAACAGTAACACAAAATTAATTGACAAAAACTAGATCTAACATTAACGATAGATGCTCTTGCTTCTCTCTTAGTTTTTCTTAGATATTTTAGGCTTCAAAGACTTGTAATTCAAGTTTTAGATTGGTTTTTGAGTTGCTGTTTATTAGATATTAAAGCTAAGACATATATATTAGTTTTTAAACCATCATAAGGGGTTTCTTAACTTAGATTGTCACTTTATTTCCTCTATTTTTTGGATTAATCAAAGTTCATGTTCTTATGTTTATATTCTTGAATGTTCTTTAATTTTCTTGCAAGATCGTGCGGAATATAAAGATGTGTTGATGTCCAGATCATGTTGAGGAGTTTAAGAATTTTCAAGGAGCTTTCTAACCTATTTTGTAACTTCTAAACTACTTATTTCAGCTTACATTTTTAGATCAATCAAAGTATGTGGCTTAAGATGCATGTTTTGTATTCTTTGATGATTATGTGTGGTTAAATCTATTTTCCAGGTTTGAATTGGTGTTTTAATATTTTAATAGACTTTAAAGACATGTAAGAAGGTCTGATTTTATTTATTGAAGGTCTTAAAGTTCTAATTTTGGACTGATCACCTAAGATTATAGTGAAAGACAATTTAGGATTCGAGAAATCTATCTAGGTTGTTGTAAAAATCAATAATCAACACAAATCAATCAATGAATAACCAAACTTTGATTATTTGTGAGAGTTAGATATTTGAGACCACAAATCAATAAATTACCTTTTTGAAATTAAATCCCATTGACTAGATTTAAAGCATATCCAAACTTTAAACTAAGTTCAATGGAGAAAAGGCACAAGTCTTAACCATAGCATTGTCTTCAATTCGTAAAGGAACTCTAATCCAACCTTTAAATTTGTTTAAAGCTCAATTAATTCATTAATCACTTAATCCTTAACTGGATTTCACAAGTTGATAATTTTCAGTAATTTATAAATCATTTTATAATTTAGAATTGCAAGGTTTGAAGCAAAATCAAGATACTTTAGTATTTTCATCATTATAATTAATTAAGTTGGAATTTCCTAGATAATTGTAACCTAATTAATATGGTACTTAACCAATAACATCAAATTTCCTCGTTGGTTCGACACTCGAAGTCTTAAAAATACTCTATTATATTACTTGTTCGATAAGTGCACTTGCCTTTCGTCATGTTTGTTTTCGCTTAAATTCATTTTGGTTTTCAAAGTAAAATCAGTTTAAAGAACTCTCAATTTTAATCATTCAACCAACAAACAACACTAAAAAAAACAAACAAAAAAAACACGCTAAAAAAAACTCAAACATCATTCCAAATCACTTTGACACACCAAGAGTAATACTTCAAAACAATTCACATAATTTCTCTTGATTATGAAACTTTATGCTAATGGTTAAACTATAAACTTGTTTCAATATAAAAATGAATTTAAAAAACTTAACCAAACTCTAAAAATTTTAACCAAACTTCTAAATGTAAATTTTTATGAAAAAGTGAGTCCTCTCAAGAATCGATAAAGATTAAACAAGCTTACATATAAAGATTACAAGTATAAATTTTTTTAATCTTAAACTTTATAAACTAGATCTTCACTCTTGATTTCCTCATCAATACTTCCTCCATAATTTCCATGCTTGCCTCAACATCAATCTTTTTCCTTACTTGAAATACCAATTTTGGGTTCTATCAAATACAAACTTGAACATCTTAAATTTAACTACTTTTTTAATACATATAAAATAAATTATTAGTAATAAAAATATTTTTTCATCATCAAAACCAATGATTTGAACCTCTATTAGTTTAACATTCCCCCCCTTCCTGATGATGACAAAACATGTGATATTAAAGGCATATAAAGTACAAAACACATATGCAATGCAAACCATACACTATATACTCCATGCATTATGAAATGATATCTGATAGGGTGAAGTTATCTTAAGTTTTTATATACAGTTCAATGGGAATTCATCCCTAATTTTATTCTTAAATGCCTAATTTTTTGTTTTTTTTTTAGCTTACATGTAGGTTTGGTGTTTAGGACACAAGTTAAAGCTAAAAGGGACAAGTTTCAAACAAATTGGAGAGAAAAAGGAAATTACAACAACTGGAGACTCAAAGTTCAATAAATCAAATGATATACAGGCCTTGATTAGTCAACTAAATGACAAATATTTGATTGACCAGAAGCACTAATTGGTCGATCGATATAGTATAGACAAAGAAAAAAAATAAGGACAGAAGTGTCTTTCACTTGTTTAACCTGATTAGGGCATATAAAAAGGACAAGAGAAGAGAAAAAAAGGGAGAGCCTTCATTTTTTGAAGTAGCCTCCATCATTTTATTTGCTTTTAACCTTAGTTTTCTTAGAATTTTCTTATTGTTCTTAGGTTTCATGTTAGGTTTTGTTATTGTATTGTCTTTAATATATTTAGATTAGTGTTAAGTTTAGATTTCCTCTTGTTTTAGTTGTTTTTATTACTACCTTTTCATTGTCTTTTTATTTTTGTCGTTATTTCAATTGGATATTATTGTTTATGTATGGAATGTTTTGCTTATATTAGTATAACTTTTGTTCTTGATATTCCAATCTTGGTTTTGTTTTTTCTTTCTGTGTTATCTGCATTTGTGTTTCTGTTTTACTTCATTTTCAATCAGGTTTGTGTTTATCTTAGTATGTTAGTTTAGTTTTGTTGTGGGTTAAAAGATATTGTGGGGATAATGACATTCAATTGAACATTGTGATTTAAGTTGAGTGTGAATTCGAATTCAAGTTGAATGACATGAATGAAGGATTTATATATAGGATTTTCCATTCTAGGTATAATTTCTAATTCAATCGCTATGATTTATCTTTTAATTCGATATTGTTATTGATGAAACTTGTAAGTGGCAATAGGCTAGTTAAATGTATGGGTAAACTTAATTAACTTAACGTAGGATTTTGATTCTCTAAGTTACACAATCCGAGCTTACGAGATTGGGGCTTATGTTGTCGTTCCCTAGTGTCTAATGCTATTGTGCCACTAAATCTAGTTCTAGATTGTCACATTATTAGGGGAAATTTTTTTTTCATATAAGATTCATCTAAAATCGAAGGAACTTAGGATTCAAGAGCTTTTTTTTTATCTATAGGCTAGCATTTAAGACTAAATGCAATCTATTATTTTCAATGATAAATTATAAATTCAAATCCTGGATATATCTTTTGCCTAGTTCTCTTTTATTGTTATCTATTTCTTTCTATTTTTATTTTTATTTTTTTGTTTTCATTTGTTGTCTTTTCTATTTGTTTTTAAATTCATAAAATTCAAGGGGTTTTCTTTTTCTTTTGCTTTTAGCAAAAATGTAGAAATAGCTAGAATTACGCCTAACTTCTTGTGGAATTGACCCTGACTTGCTCTACTACATAGTTAGTTAGGCTAGTTAGGTATTTTATTATTTGGTGAGACTATGATAGCTCAACCAAATTTTTGGTGCCGTTGCTGGAGGTTTGGTTTTGTGAATTTGGTTATTTCTTATGGTGTTTTATTTTTCCTTTTGTTGATCTTTTGTCACCTTGGTTTTTTTTTTTTTTGTTTATGTTTCATAGCTTTTTCAAGTAATGGCTTACCTTTATTGTACTTTTTAATATGATCCTTCTTGCAATAATTATATGTTAATGATCATGAGTTTGATCTCATAATGGGAGGATCATCCTCATGTTTCATATGGGAACCATCATCATTGATTTAGTTCTCTACCACCATGGTATCAAAGTCCTTTGTAGTTTCAGCTTATGACTCTACCTTCAACATTACCATCACAAGCTGAGGGGATCCTGCTGGAGGAGATCATAAAGAGCTTGGTTACGAGCACTCTTAATTTTTAACAGGAATCGAGCAGTGACTTAAAGGCCTTGGAAGATCAAGTAAGCCAACAAATAGAAGTGATAGTGAACCTAGAAGACCAAGTCTCTTCAAACATTCTTATCCAACTAGAGGAAGACTATAGGGAGAAGATGTATGAACTTTCACCAAACTGATGAAAAAGAGATGTTATAAGAAGAGATGGAGGATGAAAAACCTCCTAAGGTAAGTAGTACTTCTTTTGGTATTGCTAACCACATTTGCATTCCTTTTCTTAGAATGCTGAAAGGGGAAGAAGAAGAAGAAAAACAAAAGGAGTAAAAAGAAAAAGAGATAGCAAGAGGAATAAAAGGATCAATGTTAAGGGTTAAATTTATAGTATTATGGTTGATATTTGATGTCAATTTAACTCTATTTTAGTGATTAAATGTTTAATTTATGTGTTATTATATTACTTTGAAGGATGGCACCTAAAGATGGAGATTGGACTAAAAAGATAAAAGTTTTATCAAAAATCAACTTAAATTCAACCTTTAACGTAGGTCCACATTCCCAAAGTCAAGGATGAACAGCCCTAAGGAAATAGTCAAAATGTGACTAGTCAAACATATCCACTCCAAATCTCTAAAATTGTGGCTTGAGTGTTCTCTTTTTATCTATAAGTGTAAGTGGGAGGCTGTATGAGTTGTCAAAATAGAAAAATAACAACAAAACATGAAATCAAACACAATAATTCAGATATAAAATTTAGAGAGAGAATTGCTCTTCCTTCTCTCTTAGTTTTTCTTAGAGTTTTTTAGCTTCAGACACTTGTAATTTGAGTTATATTGTGTTTTTTGAGTTACTGCTTATTAGAGAACATTGCTAAGGCATATATCTTTATTTCTAAACCATAATAAGGGGTTTCTAAGCTCATATTATTACTATAATTTCTCTGTTTTTCATATTAATCAAAGTTCATATTTTTATTCTTACATTCTTGAATGTTCTTTGATTTTTCTATAAGTTATTGTCGATTTTGAAGCTGTGTTGCTATCTAAATCTTGTTGAGGAGTTAAATACTTGTCTAGAAGCTTTATTAACCTATTTTGAAGCTTCTAAACTGATTAATTCCTCTTGTATATTTGGATTTATCAAAGTATGTGGCTTAATATACATGTTTTGTATACTTTGATGATCATATGTGGTTAAATCCATTTTCCAGCTTAAGATTGGTGTTTTACTATTTTAAAAAGTTTGAATGGATGTATTAAGGTCTGATTTTATTTATTGAAGGTCTTAAAGTTCTGATTTTTAGCTGATCACTTAAGATTAAAGTGAAAGATAATCTAAGGCTTGGGAAATTAACTTAGGTTATTGGAAAAATTAATAAACAACACAAATAAATCAATCAATGACCAAACTTTAATTATTTGTGAGAGTTAGAGATCTGAGACCGCAAATCCAGAAATCAACTTCTTGAAATTAAAGACCATAGACTAGATTTAAAGCATAACCAAACTTTAAATTAAGTTTAATGGAGAAAAGGCCTAAGTCTTATCTATAGCTTTGTGTTTAAATCCGTGAAGGAACTTTAATCTAGCCTTTAAAATTATTTAAAGTTCAATTACTTCATTAATCACCTAATCCTTAGCTGAATTCCACAATGTCATAATTTTCAGTAATTTAGAAACCATTTTACAATACAAAATTGCAAGGTTTGAAGCCAAAATAGGATAGTTTAGTATTTTTCATCTTTTTAATCAATTAATTTAATATTCTCTAGATAATCATAATCCGATTGACCTAGTACTTACATCATACAAACATCCTCGTGGGATCGATACTTAGAATCTTAAATATACTCCACTTTATTACTTGATGCAGTTGGTACGTTTGCTGAAAAGTTGGTCTCGAATTAATTGTTAAATTATGCATTGAAAGATAGATTAATTTGATCTAATTTTGTATGTGGCTAACTGCAATTAATCGAGAAAGAGAGGATTTGAAGCATTCTAGATGCTTGAATTAGTTGTTGTTAGGAAAGCTGAAACTTGAAGGTGGGAAGGAGGATGCAGTACTTTCACACTCATTGCTTACACCATTGGGGAGGCCATCCTGGTGGAAGGGCGATGTCCATAGGGGAGAGTGAACTTTGGAATATGATCGAAATGCAATGTAGTTCCACCTCTCTCATAATGTGCAAAATCAAGTTAACTAGAAGCCCATTTTGAGGGAAGCTATCCCACACTCATCTATGAGTTTGAGCATACTTCCTATTAAGCTCAAACATCTTTTCGATATTGGATAGAGTAAATATCAAGGGTCGACTTAAAGACCTAAAACAAGTGCTTTTCGAGAGGCAAACCAACCTTTGCTTTAAGATTCTATGTATTTTCCTTTTGATCAAATAAGTCTTCAGTTACTTTTGTTTGAGTGCTTTTTTTGTGATTGTTTTATAGGGGTCCTAAAGTTGGAACAAAAGTAGAGTACTATCTCTCTGAAGGACTTCATATTTTAACCTCACTAGGGGAGTACTTCTTTTTCCATCTCTCTTTTATTGATTTTGTGGAATTGAGGACAACGTCCAACCTAAGTGTGGGGATGGGACAAGATTAAGAAGTTTAAAATTTTTGCACAATTGAGTTATTATGAGTTTGATGGTGATAATTTGAATATACTAGCTTAAAATATAACAGATATCGATCTGACGAGGATTGAATATATACACTTGGAAATCTGAATTACACTTGGTTTAAGGAAAACCAAAATTATGGAAACTGAAAATTAGACTAAAATAACAAATTCAATGAATGAAGCTATGGAAGAAAGCCAAATAATGAAGTTACTCAATGATGGAAACTTATGGGTTATTCTATCCTTGTTTATCTTCCTTTTACCTTATTGATTTAATTGTGTTTGATATTAGATATCCAATATTTTGATTACCTTCTCTCGAGATCTAACTAAGTTATCCCGATTGAAATACTTAAAAGCTTAATTGCAGCCTCTAGGTTCATAACAATACTCTTAAATATTCAATTAAATTTTAAGCATTCCTAAGGACAATTAAGAAGCAATTAAGATCTCTCATAAATCACTTGTTAATATGATAATTGTAGGTCTGTTAAGCTACTAACTCTTCTTTTGCATTCTAACTTAAATAAATAAAAACAATCTCTTTATTTGGAGTGATTATGAGCTCAATAATTAACATAAACAACCATGCATTAAATCAATAAGATAACAGTTGGATAAACAATTCAAGAATAAATCTTAAACTAGATCTAGCAATCTATAACCATGTTCAACAAACCAATTTTCATATTTAACATCAAAAGGAAAACAATGGAAAAGATAAATAATGGACGTAGGTGGAGGTCCCTTTGTTGGAAAAGTTGGGAGCTTCTTGAATCTTGAATTTTCCCTTTTGATCTTCAGTTTTTTCTTGTTTTACTTCTTTAAGATTTGATGTTTTCCTCTCTTGTATGTTCCTTGAACTCGGAAAGGTGGCTTCTAAGGAATTTTAACATCTTCCCCATTTAAAATAGCCTCAAATACAGCCTAAACACGTCCTCCCAAAGAATCTGGAAAACTGGTAAGTCGATACAGTGACCTGGGCTTGATGAACTTTTCTGTTGTATCGCTATAGCATCTTAGGTATTACTCCATAGCTCTTTATTCTTCTCCTCTAGGTCTCCTAACTCAATTCCACTTGAATTTGTGTTAGATATTCACACCGATATAATAAAATTCTTGCCCAAAATCAACAAACATCACACTTAAACATTAATAAAATCATTAGAATATTATCAAATTAAGTATAAAACATGTAATTTTCATCCTACACATGCATACTACCATACTAAACATGCATACTAAACATGTAATTTTCATCCTAAACATGCATACTATCATAAACACAAGTTATGCTTAAAAAATGCATATTGACCTATATTATACACAGTATGCATAGAAAACACCTACTTCACGTCTTTGTACTTCATAAACACACATTACGCAACTTCCACATAAAAAACACACATTTTTCAAAGTTATGCATAGTTTGCATTAAAAATACAATTTTGTTTATATTATGCCTATTAAGCATTTAAATCACAAATCAAGCATATCTCGTATGAAAAATATGTTAGACTATATTATCCATGTATATGCATTAAAAACAAATATTTTTCATTGAAGACATATATTTCATCTATTAAGCAATAAAAGTAAAGCATAATCATAAATATGAACAACAAATTTAAGTTTCCTTACATAATCCATTTAATATCGCACAAAATTATCCTGAAACCATGTGAAAACAATTGAAATGTACCAAAAGGTATACTTCCCCTAAATTTACGCATTAAAAAATATTTAATCACATAAAGGAAAGATACACATGCAATAAAAAATTTCAAAGATATACACAATTTAAAAAAAGATATCATTTGAAAAATAATATCAATTTTAAAAATCATTTTTTCTAACATATGCAATGCATCAATTTGAAAAATCATGTATAGTACCAATTATAAATGACGCCAATCATAAATGATATTACTTTGAGACTCATGTATCAATTCTTTCTACCTAAATTGATAAGTCGGCTTTTCCCACTGTAGCCAAATATGTACCTCCAAATGTTACCTTATTTTTAATTCCTAACTTAGTTTAACAAATTTTTTTTTTGCTTGGTAAGTTTAAGTGAGGACTCTAGGAAAACTTTCCCTTATTAGAGATATCTTTATGCTTCTTTTTCTTGACACCAATTTGGCATCAATTGATGTTGACCTATAAAATAAGAAAATCATTATATTCTAGGTACCCATATAAACTTAGGTCCTTAGGGGTTGGCCTTCATATCTCTTTACCCAAATTTTTAATGGTTTTGTACAAATCATATGCTTAATAAAACCAAGTTTCTCTCTATACGTAACATGTCCATAAAAGTAACATCTCAAATTTTCATGATGAAACCTATGATCTTTATACACATGCATTTTTCCTATCATAATCAAATGCCTTTTTATATGTGTGGGATGGTCTCCTATTATTCAACTTATGCATGTAGTATGAAAATGAAACATGTCATTTTGTCTAACGTGATGATTAAATTCATTTTTAGTTTTTCCATTTGTAATTATTCATCCTTGATAAAATTTAAGGTTTAAATGATATTGATACATGTCTCTACGTGTTTGAAATTGCACATGAGAAACATATGAGAGGGTTGATCTAAATTATATAGTATGTAGCCTAAAGTCATGACTATTCTTCCCATGATAATATGACCTCCTAGGATGAGAATATGACATGCTCCTGGTATTTTGAACATGCACATGTGGAAAGCTATCATAAACCTTAAAATTATCCTTAAAATGAGGCCTAAAATAATGCCCATTCATGGTTATGTTCTCCTATCCATAAACATCTTATCTTAGTGTAAATGGGACCCAAGATATGATTGAAATATGCCTTTAAATTTATTAACATGCAAAAGAGAGGCATGAGGACATGTAGAACCATATTCCCTAACATAGGGCCTAGATGCATCATTTTATGCTTTTGCGTTTCTAAAACAATTATGCCTATTTTAGGCACATGAACATCCTTTATAACTTTTTATTTATCTAAACCTATACATGAATGCATAATGATTCTTCCTAAGATGTGATTTTGATAAAGATGCAACATTTTATAGTGAGGGCTTAGGCTAATTTTCATCTTTATGTTCTTACATTTCATAAAAGTGATCTTTTCATTATTAGTAACACTTCCTTGAGTAAATCCCAAACCATGCCTATCACTTATGCTCTTTTGAGCTCTTACAATGTTGGTCAATTTTTCATTTCCTTGAGTGAATTTTGATAAAGACTCTATGAGGTCCTTGACCTCCTTCTTTAGTGCCTTATTCTCACGCATCAATTTTTCAATATAAACATTATGAGCAATAGCATTCACACTTTCAGATTATATCATATCATAAAAGTCCTTTCTGAATTTTTCATTTTCATTTATGAAACTATCATTTTCTAGCATGCATTCATTCTTAGCTTCTCATGCATCATCCATATCATTATTCAATTTCTCATTTTCTAATCTACATGCTTCCAATTGCTTTAATGCATCCTTGTTCTTGGAAGAGATTTTCTTCCTTCTAATGTCATGAACTCTAAGCACTTAACTAGCTCATCATATTACAAATTATCATAATCATTATCACCATAAGGGTTAGAACTAGAAGGTACCTTATTGTCTTCATTTTGATAATTTGAGGGAGAATGTGCTTGATAGAAATGAGTTTCATTCTTATTATTGGTTCAAAAATACTTAATTTGTGTTATATTATGCTTAATGCATAGATTACCCCTTTTTTGATGAATTTTAGAGTTAAAAGCCAAAGGTTACTTTAATTATGGAAAAAGGAAAAAAAGAAAAAACAAACTGGAAGAGGTAAATCATGTGTTTAAGACATATTGACTTGCTCTTTCAAGAGAAGACACAAAGGAACGTGTTAAAAAAGCTTGGCAGGGGTATTTAACAAAGAACGCAAAATAGCATAGGAGGCTTTTAAATAAATAAAAAGCTTAGATGGCTTGGCACGTAGCAATAGGAGACAAAATGACAAAACAAGCTTAAAAGTGTTCCATATATTAGGATGGCAAAACATTTTGCGAACTTTCCAAGAGGGGGACAACATCAACATTTTGAAGGGCAATTTTTTTAGTTTTCTTTTTCCTTTTGTCATTGCTCACTCGTGTTCTTCGTTTCCTTTACTAGCTTTAGCTTTTTTTTTATATATTTTCAGTTGCTACATGTTAGTATTGCTGAATGTTTTCATTTTTAATTCCTTTGTTTAATGCTTTCCTAGTCATAATGTTTGGGTTATATTTTATGCCTTTTTCTTATATAAACTTGAGATTTTGATTAATCGATGGCTTTATTTGATTTTCTAGCAACTTGTTCTTTAATGTCCATCTCCTATTTATGTTATTTTAGTTTGTTTATTATTTGTTTACCATTTGTTTTAGTTAATTTTGTAATGTTAGTTTAGGTTTTGTTTAAGTTAGAGGATATAGATGGGATTTTTGATGAATAATTATGAGAATTGATTATAAATTAATTGGGCCTTATGTTTTAGGTCAAGGTTGACTTGGAATTCTAGTTAAATGACATAAATTAGGGATTTATGCATAAGATTGATCACCCTAAGTATAATTTCTAGTTCAACTGTTAGGAATAAGCTTGGAATAAGTAATGGTCCTAGTGATTTCCATAAGTGGAAATAGGTTAATTGGTTTTGTCAGTGAACTTAACCAATTGATCTAGGATCCTAATTCTCTAAGTTACATAATCCAAACTTGCGAGATTGTGGCTTAAGTTAGTCATTCCTACGTACTTAAAGTTGCTACACTATTAAATCTAGAGAGCTTATTTTAGGTTGTCGCATAGTTAGGGATACTTTCAGAGCTTTTTGGATTTATCTAAAATTGGAGGAACTTAGGATTCAAGAACTTTTTTGGATCCATAGGCTCGCATTTTAAACCAATCATAATCTATACGTTTCAAGGATCAATTATAAGTCCTGAATCTCGGATATATATTTTTCCCATTCTTTCTTTTATTATTATTTGTTCTTTATTTTTTGAGTCCTTAGTGTTTTGTTTTAGTTTGTTGTTGGCTTTTTTAATATTTTTTCATCCAAGGGTTTTTATTTATTTGTATTTTCTTTCAACTCTTATAAGTATAACTAGCTTTCTGTGGGATTGATCCTGACTTGCCATGTTATATAGTTAGTTTAGTAGTTAGGTTTTTTTATTTTATTTGGTGAACCCGTGACAACTCTACTCGTGCCTCATCCTTTGCATTAGCCATCCCATGTGAGAGTCACTTCTTCTTCCAACAACTCATTATCCTCTTCTTTAGCTTTATGACCATCTATATAAATATTTTGCAACATACACCAAATCTGACTAGTTGAAATGCACATGGGCATTTTATTAAAAATATTATTATCTAATGCATTAATCAAAATATGCATGGTATTTTTATTTAATAAAACAAGTTCTTTATCAATAAAAACCCACTCTTTTTCTAATTTACGGACTTCTTGGCCATTTACCACCTTTGTATGAACATAAGTGCCATTTGAAACAATTTCCCATAAATCTAAATTTTTTTCCCATAAGTAAAAACTTCATCCTAATTTTCCACTTTAAAGTATCATTACAATTAAACAAAGGTGTTCTATAGACATCCAACCCTTTGATCAAAACAACCATTCAAATATGCCATTTCAATATTTTCCCACTACCTTGTAAATAAATTTAGGCAAAAATGAGACCTATTTTGATTCTAATTGTAAGCCCTATGCCACTCTCAAGGAGGGGGGGGATGAATTGAATGTTAAAATTTTTTTCTAAATTAATTCCTGAGTCAGCTAGACCAATTCTTCTTAATTATGGAATCCCTATACCAATATTAAACCTATATGGAATGTTATACAAATTCAATGCTAATAAATCAAATTTAAGCAATTAATAATAACCATAATGTTCACAAGCTGAAACAGGATAAGGATGAAAAGATACACCTAGATTTTTATTTTCAATTCGCTAACTGACTTTATCCTATGTCCATTTCCAACAACTTTAATAGAATTTCACTAGAACAAATCTTCCTTAGGGTGACGAAGAACCCTTACAACATCATATTTCCATAAAAGGGGTGAAGAAAAACCTATCAATAACAAATCTTCCTTTTATGTGTGTGAAGAGTAACCCAAGAATAAAATCTTGTTTTTCTAAGGGTTAAGAGTAACCCTTTAACAAAAACTCAATTTTAACAATTTCAACCCAAAAATAAACTTAATTCTCAATTCCTTGATCCTATCTCAAGCATACACAAAATAATTCCTTGATAAAAAACAATGTTAAAGGAGGGCTTAAAATAGCGTAACAAATTCAATCACAAAACTAATCTTTTCTCTCAAACACATTCATCATCTAAATCAACCTAAACCAGCTTTAATGCTCTTATAAACATCGATATGGCATAAAAATTGTTCTAAAACCCTTAGAACATATATTTATAAGCTTCTAAAACTTTCCTAGCCATTATAAGCTCAAAAAACCATTATATTAAACTAGCCATTACTCACATTTTATATAGCACATTGATCGACCTACACAAGGCATTGGTCCTTCAAACCTCATTTAAAAACAACATTGGTTTACCAATATTGCAATATCAATTAACCTATGCCTAGAAAACTGCAACATTTGTCAACCTATACCTAAACGTCAATCAACCATCTACAACTTGTAGGATTATACTAACAACAACATAAATCATCATAAAATTGACTCCAAAAAGTTTAAAACATTCTCCAAAATATTTATGAACACCAAGACATTATAATTAAGCTAAAAAACAATTTATTCTTTAGTTTATAAAAAAATTATCAAATTTAAAAAATTTCCAACTTCAAACTATTTTAAACCATACCAAAACCAATTCTTTTCATTATAAGAACATTGTACAAAAGTTTTAAAATTAATTTCAAGGTTGTTTCAATTACCAAAATATTTCAATTAATTTAAATACAAAATCTGCCATGGTTATGAAAATTTTTATTATAGACATTTTCATAAGGCTTTCAAAAGTTACTAAAATTTCTCTAAAAGTTCAAATTTTCATCCAAAAATCAATTCATACAAGTTAAAAAAAAACTTCCTAAAGTGGTTTTAAGCACCTAGACATTTCAATTAACCTTAAATAAAAAATATGTCATGGTTATGGAAATTTAAACTCTAAAAAACTTCCCAAAGCTTCAAAAATCCTTTCATGAAATTGCTAAACTTTCTTAAAAACAATTTCACACATAAACTTGTCTCTCAACCAAAAACAAAAACACTCAAATAACATTCCAAATCACTTTGACACATCAAAAGGAATACTTTAAAATAATTCACACAATTTCCTCTCGATTATAAGTCTTTATACTAATACTAAACTCTAAAACAAATTATAATATGCAATGCAATAAAAAAACTTAATCAAATTCTAAAACTATTAACCAAACTTCTAAATGAAAATGTTCATGTAAAAGTGAGCCCTTTAAGTATAGATAAAGATTAAGCAAGCTTACATACAAAAATTACAAGTTTAAATCTATTTAACCTTAATCTTCAAAAACTTGATCTTTACTCTTGATTTCCACGTCAATGTTTGCTCCATCATAATTATTTTTCATTACTTTAAACACCAAATTTAGGCTCTAACAAATGTAAACTTGAACATCTTGCATTTACCTATCTTGTTAATACATCAAAATTAAACCATTAGCAACTAAAACTTTGTTATCACAAAAAATAATGGTTGGAACCTATCTTGGTTTAACACAAGCGATAGTAAATCTCCAAAGTAACTTGAGCATCAAAGTTAAATTTTCAAGTAAAACTAAAAAATCTTTCTTCATTAAGTTTGATAGTCTTGTACTCCTCAACGTTCTTCTTATTTGAAAGAATATATTTTAAGAACTTAATATAGGAAGGTAGTTAGGCTAGTGTCTCAGCAAGTAAGATAATGATATGTAACTTCTTAAAGACCTCTAGGAATTTCTAGAATTATTTATCCAAGTGGGCACTCCTATGTCTTTAAGGATATGGAATCCTAGGCATTTAAAGTTGCATGTCAAGATTGACAAATAACCTAAGTTGCTTCTCCTTCTTAACGTCTACTTCCTTTTCCTTTCTTTTCTCGATCACATAATCCTTTCTCTTCTTTTTTTTCTTCTCGATCACACAATCCTTGCTTTTCTTTTCTAATTCACTTTTCTCCTTTAAGCTTACACCTTCCACTTCCTTACCACTCTCAAGGTTATAGCTACACATGTTTCTAAGGATTGGTTTTAGTAGTAGTAAGTAGCTTGCTAGGAAACCCTCCTATAACATTTATGCCATTTGGCTCACTTAACTCTCTAATTTCCTAATCAAAGCCTCATGATTTTATATCTTAGACTCATTAGACTATATGTATTTCATTATATTCTCCTCCAACTGAGGTTTTACTTATGGTGGTGCATTGGCTCTAAAGCCAAGTGTTAGTGATATTTAAGGATTGGCTTGTGGAGGTGTTCGTAGTTCTGACTATTGCTCCATGAGAATTTTGGATGGTTCCTCCACATAGGATTGTAAGTATTAGAGAAAGAGTTCGCTAGTTATTGATGCATATTAAGCATACCTAAGTTTTAAATAAATATAAATCCAAGGGTGGTCACAAACAAATATTACTAAAACATAAAAATAGACAAGTGCACCTATCATAGTGTAGTATAGCTAGTGTGAGTCTAGATCAATGATCCACGAGGAATGTGATTACTAGAGAATTCCTATCCATACTATCTAATCTACTTATTTGGTTTTTGATTTATTAAATAATGAAAATAAATAAAAGAATTAAAGTCAAACCTTAAGAAAAATCACAATAATTAACAAACAATCACAAAGTTAAGATCTAGATAATTAATCCTCCTAAAATGGATTCGTATTCATCACTCAACCTTGATTTAACAGATTTTATAAATTTTCTTAAATCCTAGGTTTCGTAGGTTAAATTGCACTCTCTTTAATTAAGCTAAAGTTATCTCTATCTCAAAATAACAGTTAAATGCATTAATACATTTTATAGAACCTATTGTTTCGATGAAGTTCACATATAATCAGAACATTTTAGGTAAGCCTATCTCTAAGTCTCTATTTAAGATGAATCACTTATGGTTTGATCTAATTATATATATAATTTCTCAATTTCAACATATGCAATCACACCATTGGAATTGAAGTTTACATTTATGTAATAATCAAAAACCAATGTCATTAACTCTATAAATAAATCTAAGAAAAATCTAAAAGTTCAACATTAAGTCAAAGTAATAATGTAATACTACATATTAAGGATCATAACAATTTAAATCTTAGAAGAAATTATTTTCTACGCATCATAAAAATAATAGCAATAGTCATAAAGAGAGAAGGGATGAAGAATCTCATGGTTTTTATGGTTATTAATCCTCTTGACTCCTATATGATTAATATTGAAAAATCCCCTTTTGATCTTCAATTATAGGTGCTTAGATCTAATTTGATCCTTTAACCTTGCACAAATCCTTGTAAGGATGGTTAAGGAATTACCTCTAAGGTATTAGTGGTAGCTTTAAGGCTTTAAGGAACCAAAGAACTTGAGAAAAAACACTAAAAACACTTAAATGCATAAGGGGGCCAATAGAGCCATGACTGTGGCTCATCCTGTGGATTTCTTTGGATAGAAACCACGGATATGGCCTTGAGCGTGGCACTCTCCAGGTTTTCTAACATTGACTCTTCTAGGTGTTTTCATTATAACTTCTTCATCCCTCACCCTTGGGCTTTGAAATTTTATGTGGAACTCAATAACATGGTGTTTTTACTCCCTAAATTGATTATAAAACCATTTTAAATCCATAATTGAATTTAATATCTCACAATTGTCCCCCACAGTTGAGTTGTTGCTTGTTTCAGCTTCTTTTGCTCTTCTCTTAATGGACTCATTATGGCTTGTCCTATGACCATAATATTTGATGTAGAACTTTTTAACTCGATTCTCTAACTTTTCAAATTGTTTTTACATCTATTTTAACTTAAAAAGTGACTTAAAAAACTCTTCAAGGTCCTATAAAGCATAAATAGTCATAACAATAATATAAGAAGCATCTTATTCAATAATCAACTAAATATACACCCAAATCACATGGAATTTCCTCTCAAACCTAAGATAATTATTATGAAAGCATCCATAAAGGATATATAATTAGGGTCTTAGAAAATATCCTCATACTTGAACTGTTGCTTGTCCTCAAGCAACAACTTAAATATCCACTGAAAATAACATCGACCAAAAGTTAAAAGTTAATCGAGTAAAAACAAATCTCAACTAATGCCTCTAATTTCTATTACATATCACAATTCTTTGATGACAAAACATTGTTATCATAAATAATTGCATGATATCATACAAAAATTTTCTGGTCATCCTACCACCAGTAATCTTGCCATCAAATATTTTTCCTTGCCATCACGTTGACTTCTTGCACTTCAAAACCCCCTACATAAGACTGGCAAAATAAAATTTAAACAATTAATAGTTCTCTCAACTTTGATTTTTATTCATTCTGTTGATAAAAATCCAATGGAGCTTGATTAAAATAAGTTAAATTAACCCGTTATGCATTATAGTTGTTGCTTCAATGGTTATTATAAAGTCTCACATCTATTCTCCACCTATCAACTGAAACTTTTTGGTCATCCTACCACCAGTAATCTTGCCATTGAATATTTTGCCTTGCCATCATGATGACTTCCTACACTTCAAAACCTACACATAGGATTAGTAAAATAAAATTTAAATAATTAAGCATAACAAGAAAAATAAAGAAAAGAAAAAAATGATTAGTCTAATAAATAGTAGAAACTCATAATAAATCAAAATAGTCCTTATAAATGGCACCAAAATTGATGCATGTTAAGTGCACGTAATTTTAAAATAAATATAAATAGATGAATCACAAAAAAATACTACTAAAATAAGTAAATAGGCAAGTGCATCTATTATAATGTAGTATTCCAAGTGTGAGTCTAGATTATAGATCTATGAGGACTGTGAATACTAAAGAATTCCTATGCTTACTATCTAATCTACCTAATTGGTTATTGATTAGATCACTTAAGGATTAATCTAATCATATATTTGATTTTTTAATCCAAACATATGCAATTACACCATTGGAATTAAAGTTTACATTCGCATAATAATCAATAATTAATGTCTTTTACTTCATAAATAAAATGAAGACACATCTAGAAATTTAAAATTAAATTAAAGGAATAACGTAATACTACATCTTAGGGTTCATAAAAATCTAAATCTTATAAGAAAATTAGTTTCTACACATCATAAAAACAAAAATAAAAAATAACCATAAAGAGAGAAGGGAAGAAGAATCTCATGGCTCTATGATTTTTATTACAAAATCCCCCTCTTGACCTTCAATTTTAGGTTTATATATCCAACCTCCTCTTTCAATCTTGCTTAAATCCTTGATAAGATGGCTTAGCAAATCACCTATAGGTCTGAGTGTTGGTTATGAGGCTTTAGAGAATTAAAGAACATTAATAAAAACCATAAAAATTTTAAATACAAAAATGGGTTGATAGAGCCATGGCCAAAGCCATGGTCGTGGCTCTTACTATGGTTTTCTTTGGATAGAAACCATAGGTATAGCCCTAAGCCTGGGACCCTCCAAAATTTCTAACTTTTAGCTCTTTTCTGTCTTTTCACTACATCTTCTTCATTGCTCGCCATTAGCTTTAAAATTTGATGTGGAACTTAATAACATTATGTTCTTGCTCCACCAAATTGATTCCACTACCATTCCAACTCCAAAAGTGCATCAAATATCTCACTAAAGTCCCCTACACTTATGTTGCTACTTGTTTAAACTTCTCTTGCTCTTCTCTTAATTCACTCTTCATGGATTATCCAATGGCCTCGATATATGATGTATAACTCCATAACTCAATGCTATAAATTTTAAATTGATTCCATATCTATTGTAACTCCAAACGTGTATTAAAAATCTTGCCAAATTCATATAAAGCATAAGAAGTCTTCAAAAAAAAAAAAACGTAAGCATCTTCTTATTCAATAATTAATTAAACATGTACCTAAGTCATATAAAATTTCATCTCGAACATAAGAAAATCATTATGAAAATAATTATGAAAAATGCTTAAAGGATATATAATTAAGGTGTTATTAGTTCCCTATTAAAATAAATACGTATTGGGCTTGCTCCATATCTTGAGCAAAAAGACTTCATACTTGATAATCTAAAGATGACTAGGAGCTACATCCACAGTTTTCACACACAATTTAGCCTTTAAGTACACAAATATCAACTCCACTAACTAAACTATCCAGCTTTTTATTATGGAATTCCATTTAAGTTGCCACATCTACAGTTTCATTTATCGCGAGAGCTCTATATGGTTTCCTAATGTGACGTTCATAATGATATTGGAAGGTATTAGTCACCATCTCCTCTATTATTTTATAGGCTTAATCTGGGGTATTTCTCATAAGGTTTCTTGTAACAGCAACATCTATAATACTAAAATTAAAATGGATAATTCCAATATGGAATATATCTTCTTATTGCCTTGTACTAAATCTATGACTCAGGTTAATGTCTCCCAAACTTCTTATAGGCTTTATTTCTCTTATTGAACAAAGGGTGCTATTTTAGTTTTCATTTTGCTATCTTAACCGATAGAAAAAAAATATTTAGTAAAAAAAAGTTTTATAAGCTCATTTAAAGTGGTAATGGAACAAATTTAGATAGTAAATTAAGCTTTATTGAATCCATTACATATAAAAAGATCACAAATATCTAAAAAGGTCTCTAAATGGTTGTTAAACCAAGGGAGGTTCCACCTTATTTTCATGATGACAAAATAACTTTATTACTCATGGTATGTTTAATTTTATTTTAAGATAAGTGCTTTGGAAGAAGTTCAAGTATATTTAATAAAGGAGTCTCAAAACTTAATAGGAATTCATGAAAATTATATATAAAGACTGATACTATTTGAAGACATGAAATAGCTTTCCTATAGGTTTCTATGTAATTTTTATTGTAAATTTTTCTCAATTCGCTTTGGGTTAATTAATAGGCTCATGTATACTCGCGTTCAAAACTTAGAAAATGCATGTAGGAGTATAATCAATAGGACTTATATGTTTTGATATGTATGGATATGAAGAATCCTCTTTACATGTGTTTTTAATGAATAAGAATGCACGAAATAATAAGCTTAGCGTATTAGTATGAATTATATTAATCAAGATTTTTAGTTATATGTTTGGGATGGCTTATTGTTTGTTAAAATTCGGCTTTAGTGTAATGTATTTCTAATGAATAGGTTTAGTTGCTACTGTCTAATGTGGGGTAGTTGACCGAATGATTATTTGTCGACCAAATTGAGCCTATCAGTTGACCAAATGTTGAGTTATGAGAAGCATAAGATAAAAAATGGTGACATTTTGCAATGGTAAAGTTAATTAATTGTGTAGAAGGTTGGAGATCTATAGTAATAGGAAAATAATCAAGCTTAAGGATATAAATAGGTGTTTTATCTTTTGTTAATAATCAATTAAGTTGCATAAACATTCTTACAACTATCTTTGACATTTCTAGTATGTTTATGTGATTTTGTGAGGCTAAGTGTGCACTTAACTCATTGTTGTGAGAGCCTTTTTCAATAACAAAATGATTTTAAGTAAAACATTTTTCTAGTATTGTTTTTGTGAGTTTATTCCTGAGTTTTAGGAAAATAACGAGAGTAGGCTATCCTTTATTTATAAAAAGGAGATTGTAATTTAGAAGTTTTAACTCTTAGCTGTAAGAATAAAATAATCTCAACAATTTGTGTTAGGAACTAGATGTAGGGATAAGTGGATCACACCGAACTAGTATAAAATGGTGATGTATTTCTTCTCTTTACTCCTTTAATTTTACGCACTCACTTTACCTTGTTTTTTTACTATAATAATATTGTTTCATAATTTATATAAAGTTTTTTTGTTTTAGAAAAGAAATATTTGTCACCTAATTTACCCCCTTGTTAAGTTCCATATAGGCTTAACAATGAGTATTCCTGTCCTCTAGAGATGAGCCTTCGAACTCTAAGTTCTTAACTATGGAAATAATCCTGTAAGGGATCATAAAATTATTCAAATTGACCTTAGGTTTAATTATTCTATCCAAAGGTCTATTATTATTTCCTATAGTTAAGTCTATTACAATTGGTTCTCTGTGTTCTTACTAATTGGGTGCAACTATATTATCCTAATGTTCCATCTCTAAGGAGTTGCTCTCTACCTTAAGTTGATCCTTATTAGTTCTTTCTACCTCTACTTTGCAATATCTACTTGAGATTCTTTCTTAAGTCTACCCATTATACACTATAGCTTCATATCAAAGTTTAATTTCTTTGGGCTTTTGACCAAGAGTATACATATAAAACTAATAAAAAATACTAAATAAAGAAAGGAAAATAACTAAAGAGAGAACATAAAGAAATAATAAAAGAAAATTTGGACAAAGAAAATCAAAATTTTAAATAAAAATAATATATATATAATAAATTAAGAAAATGGTAAAAATAAAATTAAATTAAAATACTCTCTTGAATAATTGAACCTAGCATATGCTTAGTATTAATAATGTGAAACCCTAACAACAAAGCCAAAAAATTATTATGGCGTTCCTAGGCTAATCTTTTTATCCTAATGTGATCATAAAGACCTAATGTATGTGTACTTATTAACAAGTAATATAGTAGCTCTAAGTGAGTCTATAGATCATTGCCTCTAGGATCTAACTTAACTACTAAGTGACTTGATGTGCAATTATATGGAGAAGTAAAAAGTAATTAATTAATTAAATAAATTAAAGTTGCTAAACTAAACTATCTAACTCTTTAATTTATATAAAAGAAATCAATTTTCAATTATAGGGTTACCAATCCTAATATATAGCTAAGGGTTTAAATTTTAATGAATTAATTATTTTAAAAGTGATTGTGAGGCTTACTATAAGGTACCTTTAGAAAATCATAACACAACTATAATTAAGATTATGTTCTATCTCTATTGTTATTATTTTGTTGATTGGTTATTTAGGAAACTTATGTAATAGGCTTAAAGTTCAAGAAGTTTTAATTATAAAATATTGATTTCAAAATTAAGACCCATATAATTAACTAAATCATTCGTTGGTTTAAATTATGTTGCTCTACTCTTTTCAAATAACTAGAATAGATTTCTCATATCCTTAATTATCTAAGAATCCATTCTAAGTAGCCAGCTTAAAACAGTTAATTAAGCACTCATATAAGCAAAGATTAACACACAATTTAGAGAATAAAATTCAATTAAATCATTCGCTAGATTAACACATAATTTAGAGAAAAAAATTCAATTAAATCATCTGCTCACCTATCTTTAGCCATACATATTAATTAATAAACATCAAGAATTAATCATAAAGTACATATCTATTGATTAAAAACATAAAGAGTAAAAATATAACAAAAGTAAAAGGGATTATAATAAACTTAGAATGAATTCCAATTGAACTCTAGTCTCCAACCACATTGATCCACTCTTTTAAAACCTTTAAAAGCAACTTAAGTACCTATTGTAATGAACTGAAAGAGAACATACAATGAAAATCCTAAATTTAAAGTGTTTCTCAAAGGCTACCTAAAATTCTAACCACAAGTCTCTGGAACATGCTCCAAAAAAGTGTTTAGACATTTCTTAGCTATGTCTAGGGCAGTTTAGGCAGTGATTAGTCTAATTTTTCCTTGAATTGTATACTGGAATACGCCTTTAAAGAAATTAATGGCCCTTAAAGTTGAGCATCAATATAATTATTCAATCCCCATATTATTCTTCTATCCATGACATTATCTTTAATAATGGTTGCTCACACTATAATGGTGCATTAAAGGATTGTGTTGCTCTCCTTAGTTGACTATAATAGTAGTGCATTTGGGACAACAACAATGTCATTAATAACACACATTATTCTAGAAAAGCACCCTCACTTTGTTTATTTTACCCAAAACTCATCCTCTTTGAAGTGAATTTATTTGTAAACTAAGGAAGCAGTTGACTTCCACCATCATGCTCATCTCAAATTCCCTACTCATACCCTTAGAAAATTTCTTGCATAAATTTTCATTAATAGCACTAAAAATGATATCATTAACATAAATTTGAACAATTAAAATTTCATTGTTATGACTTTTGATAAAGAGGATAGTATCTACCTTATTGTTGTTAAAAACATTTTGTAAAATAAATATATTTAATCTTTGATACCAAACTCTAAGAGCTTGTTTTAAACAAAATAAAGTTTTTGAAATTTTTTAAATATAATTGGGAGCATTGTGATTTTCAGAACTGGGTGGTTGGTCAATATAAACTTCTTCTTATATAAAGTCATTTTAAAAATATCTTTCACATCCTTTTGAAAAAGTTTAAAATTCTTATAAGAAATAAATGCAATTATAAACCTACTTGCTTTTAATCTAGTTATGGGTGTAAACGTCTATTCATAATATATTATTTCCTCTTGTTTATAATATTTAGCTACCAACCTAACTATGTTTCTCACAATATTTCCTAATTCATCAAGCTTATTCCTAGAAACCCACTTAGAACCTATAGTTTGATGATCTTTAGCCTTAGGTACTAATATCTAATCCTTATTCCTCTCAACTTAATTCAATTCCTCATTTATTGCTAAAACCTAAAACTTATAACTAAGTACTTGTTCTATTATCTAAGGGTCAATTTAAGAAATAAAAGAAATATGAGACAAATCTCTAAGGAATGATCAAGTTACTACACCTCTTTACATATTACCTATTCTTTTATTTGAAGGATAGCCATTCTGGTTTCTTTATTCTCTAGTCAATTCCTCATCCTACTTCACACCCTATGGTGGTTTAACAATTTGTTCATTTAATGTAAATAGAGTGTCTTGGTAATCCTCCTTTTCTTCTTGTATACCAAATTTCAAATCCTTTTATCATCCTATATCAACATCTTTAAAGCTTTTCTTCACATCAAGGGATTTGGTCTCATCAGAAACAGTATTCACAGACTCTTCAACACTAGAATTATTTTATTGAATACTCTGTATGTTTTGCTAGTCAATGAATAGCCTACAAAAAAGCCTTCATCTACTTTTGAATCAAAATTACCTAGATTATCTTTAGTGTTCAAAATGTAACAATTACACACAAAAACTTTAAAATAACTAATCTTTGAGTAGTTTCCCATGCCAAAGCTTATGAGGGTCTTATCCATAGTTGGCCTTCATCCACTTTTGAATCAAACTTACTTAAATTGTCCTTAGTGTTCAAAATGTAACACTTGCATTACACCCAAAAACTTTGAAATAATTAATCTTAGATTATTTTCCATGCCAAAGCTTATGAGGGTCTTATCTATAGTTGGTCTTATATAGACCCTATTAGATATATGAAATGCACATGTTACGACTTTTACCATAAAATATTTAGGAAGATCATATTCATTGAGTATAGTCCTATCATTTGTTGTAGTCTTTTTTTTCTTCAATAACTTCATTTTTAGCGGATCCTATGTATAGAAAAATTATGAAAAATTCCATGTTTATCATAAAAAGTTACAAATAAATCATTCTCAAATTCTCTACCATGCTAACTCTTATTAGATGTAATTATAAAACCCTTTTCATTTTGGAATATTTTTTAAAAATTTATAGAAGAACTAAAACACTCATATTTCCTAAAAAGAAACAAAACCCATGTAAACCTATTAATTCCATATATATTAACAAATGGATATGAATTTTCCCTTAAACTAGCAACCCTAGTGGGACGAAATAAATCCAAAAGTAAAAGTCCTAAAGATCTAAAAGATATTACCACTTTCTTAGCCTTAAGAGAGCTCATGGTTTGCTTCTCTATTTGGCAAGCTTTACATATCTTGTCCTTCTTAAAATTGATATTTGGCAATCCGCTCAGAAGTGACTTACTCTTTGGGTTGGAGATGGATTCCACGTTTTTTCATGCTCTAGTCTCTTATGCCATATCTAAGCATTACTATATAAACAAAATAATTTAGATCATAGTTAGAGAGAATATTAAGATAAATAGTTTCTCTCTTTCTAACAAATGCAATGCTATTATATAATATCCTAGAAATAATGCTTGATTTTCTTTCAAAACACTTTAAAATCATTAGAATAGTAATGTGGTTTCTTAACAACTTTTCTAATGCTAATTATCATACCCTTGACATTTTCTAAAAAAAGTTACATAACCTCCATATTTGCTCTTGAGAGAGATGAACTGGTATGCATTACCCATCATATGCCTTAAGCATCCATTATCTTATATGATTCAAATAAAACAAAGAATTCATTTCGTTTTAGCTACTGATAATTGTGTTTTTGCATGTGTTTTTCAAAGTGTTTTGCATGTGTTTATTGCATATTATGTTGTTTTTATTGTTTTTTAATATTTATTTTATGTGTTTTTGTTTAGTATAATTTTAATTATTGTTTTGTTTGTGTTTCGTATTAATTTGGAGTAAGTTTTATGTATTTAAGTGTTTTTATTTGTGTTTTGTGTTTTTATTTATTATTTAATTATTATTGATGGGTTAGAATTAAATTTTATTGGTGTATTTATTTATTATGTAGGATTTTAAAAAAAGAAACACAGAAAAAGAAAAAAAAAGAAAAAGAAAATGCAGCTGCAGACCCGCCAGCCAGCCCAACGCGCCTCAAGCCCATCCAGCATGCGTCCCCAACCTCTGCAGCCCAAGCGCGAAGCCCGCTCCAGTCCGCTCGACCAGGACTGCAAGTCCGCCCAGCTGCACCACCAACCCGCTCGCTCTGCGCTGCCCGTGAGCCCGACTCCTGCGCGAGCCCAGCGCGCCTTCGCCCAGCCTCCTGCCCACCCGCGAGCCCAGCATGCCTTCGCCCAGCCTCCTGCCGACCCACGAACCCAACGCGTGATTCGCCCCGCGTCCAGCCATACGCGACCCACGAGCCCAACGCGTGATCCACACCAGCGCCCCAGCCCGCTGCGCGCTCCAGCTAGTCCGAAGCCAACTCGCGCCTTCTCCTCCCCTGGGCCGCACCTGGGCTCTCCTCTTCAGACCTGCGCCCAGCCCATCGCGCAACAGCCCGCCTGACCCTCCTTCAGCAGCCCTTCTCCAGTCCAGGCCAGGACCCAGCAGACCAGTCCCCCTCTCCAAGCGCAGGCCCAGCAGCCCCAAGCTCCAAAGAAGACCCAGCAGCTGAATTAAATGAGAAAAAACCTAGAACAACAAAGAAGGAGCGAACAGAATATTTGGGACAAAACGAGGAGCGGATAGAATATTTGGGACAAAACGAGGAGCATTCGAATGGCAGCCAAGGGAGAGAGCAGAACCAAGGAGGCAGTCGGCGAGAACAGAATCGAAAAGGGAGGAGGAGCAACAACAAGGAGGAAAGAAAAAAAGAGCAGAAATAAGAAACCTCACACAAGCTTCAAGCTACACAAGTCCAACACTTCAAGAGTCCTACCAAGTTCTTTTATTGTATTTTATTTTTATTTCCAGATTTTTTTTATTTTTTTATTATTTCAGTGTTATTTTATTTTCTGTTTTTATTTTATTATTGTTTTATTTTATTTTCATGAATATGAACTTGGTTGAATTTATTTTTAATAGTATGTGCGGCTAAAATATATTTAGGATTTGTTATTTGAATTATTTGGAACCCTCCACTTATTTCATCATTTAAGCATTTGGAAAGTGATCCATCTAATTATTTAAGCATTATACAACTCTTTCTTAAGGTTTCTCTTTGAGTATTATTTTGTATATATTTTTATACATTCATTTAAGTTATTATTGGCTCTCAAATACATTAAAGAGTGTTTAAGCAAAATTAGATTTCAATTGTATTTTTTTTAGAGATTGTTTTTTAGAAAGGTTATTCCTTATCCTTAAAAGTAAGTGAAAGGTTTACCTTGAGCATTTAAAAAGGTGGTTGTATTATGACTTTGCAATCTTTGTATTTTGATATTGAAACAAAATCTCAACAGTGGTATTGGAAATTAGACGCAAGAGCAAGTGGATCGCTTCGAAATAGAATAAATCAGTGATGTCTCTCTTTCCTTATATTCTTTAGTTTTATGAAATTTTAGTTGTTTTTTATTAGATTCTTGATCAGAAATTGTGATAGTACTATTATTTAATTAATCTATGCATAATATTGTTCATATTGATTTTATTTGTTGAATTGCTTAAATTGTTATCTATTCTTCGTAACTTTTTTCTATTTTTTTGAAAATTGTTAAATATCTTTAAGTAATTTTAGGAATTATCATATAAATTTTTTAAAACCTAATTTACCCCCCAAGTTGGCATTCAAGTATAATAATTAGTATCAAAGTCTAAGTCTTACTTAGTATAAATTCTATCAAATTTGTGAGAAAAGATCAATATGACATATATAATGAACACCTTTGCCCCCTCATATATCATAGAAGGTCATAACACATATAGAGTTCCCTACTTTGATAGAAATAACTAT
>JAOXYD010222702.1:0-18826 GCA_028565735.1 Pinacopodium congolense
TTGATAGTTTTAAGTTTGTAAAAAGTTTTTAATACCCAATTCACCCCCCCTCTTGGGTGCCATAGGACTTACACAAACAACCACAATAATCAAACTAATACTTTCTTATATATATAATAACAATATATATATATCATTCAAGTATATGTGCAATTACACATTATTGACTCTCTACTTTCTCATCACGAGTTGTTTTTTACTTTTAAAATAATTTACATCCCATATACTTAATGATCCATCCTTTGACAAAGTCAAAATAGTCTCCTTCTTATTAGAAAGCCACTCTCCATAAGTCAAACCATAAATATTACCCTTGGTATTCTTCAGTCACAATACACATATCACCTTTGACAAACTCACGTAGTATTAGCCCATTATGTTTATAAATCCTAACTTGAATAGAACCAATTACACGTAAAAATTTATCAGTTGTAGGGCTTTATCTTAAATTTCGAACTTGTTGACCTTTAAATGGTTTAAGTTTCCAAAATGACTACAAAAAGAATACATTCCTTGAAATCCATATATTCACACTAGGTGGTCATGACTTCCTAAAAGCACTCTTAATCTAGAGTGATCAATAATAAGATATGAAACAACCTTTTTTTTAAAGCAAAAATATGTATTAATAAATAAATGTTAGAAAGCTTACAGCCATTAGAAACTTAAAACGGCACAAGTGACTTTGTTTTACAAATACCAATTCGATAAGACTAGAGAAGCTTCAAGAACATAACCTTTCTTCTCTTTCTCCGCTCTCTCTCCAATTATGCTCTTATCCTTATAATAATTTGATGCTACGCCACTCATCAACTGTTGTCCTCTTTATAGGTAAGATTTATTTCCCTCTTTCCTTCCTGTTACTCCTGGTTCTTCTCCATCCACTATTTTTTAGATACTTTTGCTACTAATTCTCTCTATTAAGTGCTTCTTAATAGTGACCCACCTCATCTAGGTATGGTTTCATTTCGGTTCCTTTAACCCGCTTCTTCCCTTCGTGTGTAATATATGGGAGATAATCAATTTTCTAATAATCTACATGGAATTATGAGGGCAATTCATCTCATTCCTTCACTAGGTTTGGAAAAGACTTCCCTTGCAATTCGATTAGGTACTACGTTAATTTACTACATTAGATTAAACATACTAACTACTATAAAAATAGGAGAAGATTTGAATTTAGTTTATGCTAGCTTTTTGTGCCATGTTTGAATTTAGTACATACTAGCTTCCTGTGCTTATCGTCTAATAATTCTTGACCTCAAGGGATTTTCTAGTAAACTAAACCTCTGCACTTAGAACCTATAGGTTTCAACTGCATAGTAGATGTTTAAATAGCTTAGTTTCATCAATTCTTGCCAATAGGAGTTCTCTAATACACCCTAATGTATAGCTACAAAATGCTTGGGAAGGTTGGTGCCCTCCTTTGAATATAGCATTATTTCTCTCCTTCCAAATAGCATAGATACAATAGCCAAAAGCTATTTCAAACACCTTGTAATCATCACCCTTCATCAAAGCTGAAGGGTTAACTGCCCATTCTAGTATCCTCTCCCAACTAACCAAGTTACACAAGTTATTACACAACTTTGGATTCTATCCTAGAGTAGATATACGTGCCTACAACCAAAGAAGAGGTGATTTGATGTTTCCACTTCACTATTATAATGCCTACATATGATCCTCATATTGCTTAATCTCGTAATCCTTTCTAGTATATTGAGGCCTCCCTTAATTGCCAACTAAGTCATAAATGAAACTCTAGCTAGCTGCTATTTGAAACAAACTTTGTGTGACCTAAGAGTATAATCTCATTTCTTATTGGAATCAAATATCAATTTTCTTCAAACAAAATAGTTTCTTAACAAGCTGGTTCTTTTTGAAATCAAGTTGTAGTTCACATTTAATCTAATCGTAAAATAGTGCCATACTATGACGACTCCCATTGCATTATGTTATGTATTCAAGAAACCTTTGAAGAAGCTCAATTAGGCCTTCATCAACCCATAATTAATGAAACAATTGTCTAGATTCATCCAACTGTTGTGGATTCTTCTCCTTTTATTGTGGAATCATAAAACTCTCACCACCAACACATTGTCATTTAACAACAAGATTAGGCTTTGTGAACGTGATGAAAAGATTGCTAGTAGTGATGATGAGAAGTCATAAGTGGGTGAGTTAGCAATTGTTTTTTAGTTTTATATTTCTCCTAGCATATCGCTAATGACTCAATACTACTCTCTTATAGTCAACAGTAGCAGTATAAATTGGACTAAAAAGGGGAACTTCTTAATACAGTTTTTGGTAAATGAAGTAATTCGAGAGATTAGCAAAGAGAATCATAGAGAGATATGAAAGAATGAATAAGAAGAAGTTTTTACAGTGTTCTTAGTTACCCTTAACTAAACTCCACATTTTATTAGTTTATTGGAGCTAATCTCAACCATACACATTCATGGCTCATATTTCATCTTATTAATACCTACAACATTGTTTCCCTTTAACCATAATTATTTTTCTTTATACTCTTTCGTCACTCATCCTCTTCTAATTTAGCTTCTCTCATATTTCCTTTTGTATCGCATCTTATTTGCAATATCTCTAAATGTCTCCCATTATGTAGAAGGGAGTAAAAGGCTAGAATAATTGCTTGCCTTTTGCTTAAGATTTCTCCGCTATTATCAATGGTGATTAGGCCATGTTCCTGTAGTACTTTAGCTATCATTTATGTCTTCATGTTTCGTTAAATAAATGATACAGAAAGAAATATGGGAGAAACAGAAATAGAAGAGGATGAGTGGTGAAAGAGTAGAAAGTAGAAGGATTATGGCTAAAGGGAAATGATGTTGTAGGCATTAATCAGATGAAATATGAGCCATACATATATATAGTTAAGGTTAGCTCAATTAAACTAGTAAAATGTGTAGTTTAGATGGAGGAAAGAACTAAGAACACTGTAAAAACTTCATCTTGTTCATTCTTTCATATCTCTCTATGATTCTCTCTACTAATCCCTCATATTACTTCATAAACTAGAAAAACTATATCAAGTTACTAAAGTCATACCACTATTGATGGAAAAGAGATAACCAATAAGCAGGGTGATGTTTAGTAGTGGTTTGGTTGGCCGTGTAGCTGGTGGCATTTGTAGTGGCTAAGGTTTTAAAATGAAATTAATTTTTTCCTTTTTTTTTTACAAGAGTTGGATCTTAAATTATCCTAGCTCAACCCTAATTTTAAGGATTTTACATTTAATGTTATAATCTTTATTTTTATTATAACTATGATGTACTTTAATTAATTATTAAGACTAAAATATATTTAGTATGTTTTTATAGTTTTTTTTAGTTTCTTATTTGGATTAGGACTTGTTACGAGTTTAGATTTTGATTTGATTGGAAAAAAACCCTAAAGGTGACAGTTTTTATAATATTGGAAATTTGAATTCAAATGGGATTCCTAGTTTCCTAATTGAAGTATTCAATTAGAGGCCTAGTTAAAGTATAACCAGTATTTGGTTTCCTAAATGAATAAGAACTATTAGGTTGTCAATTTAAATAATATTAGTAATTAGTGTTTTAATTAAACTAGGAATCCTTGTTACACTTATAATTAAAAGGTCTATCACCTTTTTTATGTTTACCTTATATAAATTGGATATTGCCAACTAATAAAGATATTCGAGTTACAAATTACTAAGTGTGTGTGTTTTTTTATCTCTTATTCTTTATTAAACTCCAAAACTTATAAGAGAACTCCTTCTTTATGACATTTAAACATTATATAAACTTAGTTCCTAATTCTTTATAATCAATGAAATAACTCCTTATAAATTTGATTTATTTTCTTAGTAAGATTTTATTATTATTTGTGGGTTCTTTAGATTTTATTCTTTGTTGGGTTTGTGTCAATTGTGCATTTTGAGTTAACCCAATGTCTAAGTTAATGTTATAATTTCTTTTTTACCCTCTCAATACATATAGACATTAAGCTTAAAGCCTGCTAGAATGCAAATTAGAAAATTCAGAATAAGAAGCAATTATAAAATACTAATGGTTACACTTGTTATGCTATGCTTTGCTAACACTCAAATAATCATCTATGCAACCTTGTTAAGGTACTTATAATCTTTAGGGACAATCAAGCCACAAAAAACTCATTATTTCCATCTGCCCTAACTATAAGGCCAATTACTCGAACATTTCAATTAGTTTAAAAGACATTATTTATACTTGATTCTCTAGCTAGATGCTAAGCTACCTTAGGCCTAAGAGTTATGGTAATTTCTCTCTCTAGGGCTTCAATTGGAGCCACGTTTTTAGCCAACTCTATAGGGATAATTGCTCGGTTGATGGGCATATCCCTCTTACTCCTCTTGGTGGATATAACATTGTTGCTCCCTATTGAATTAAAGGAGGTTGCAATTTAGATTTTAATAATAAAAAAATGTTTATTACTAATGATTTCTTTTATGATGAAGATTTTTAAATATAGATTCATGAAAGGTGTATTTGAGGATAGTTTGAAGTGAAAGTGAGTGGACTTGAAGCTTAGATAAAAGATGACACAAGATCAAGGAAGCAAGAGCCTTTAGTTGGTATATTTAGATAGTTTTTAATTTGTTTATAAGTTTTATTTTAAGGTCCAATAACTTAGGGACTCAAAGTTTGCTTATGCATCATATATGTTTTGAAAATATTCTTAAAATTTCATAGGCCAAAACTTTTGATCTTAATTAAAGGGTCTTGGTCTTTACAAATATTTTAAGGGAACCTTTTAAACTTAATTAAGTTAAACTTTTGTTTAAAAAAAAGAATTTTTTGGGTATTTGAAAATGCTTTAAAAGTTGTTGTTGAATTTGGAAAATGAGTCTGTAGAAGCATTGGTTAACCAATGCTATAAATTGATCGATCAGTGTTAGGATCTTTATAGATAGTTCGACTACCCATGTGATATAGTTAACTAGTGGTTTTAAACTTAGTTTAGGTAATTTTTTAGTAGTTAAATGGCACCTTAAATGGTGGAAAGAACATCAATATTTTGGTTAGCTGGCCAATCAGTGAGGTTAGTAGTTGACCAATATATGCTAGGACTACACACTGATTAACAAGTTCATTCCAGTTGTTGACTAGTGAGTCCTAATAGTGTTTAGTAATCGCGAGTGTTTTTTTGTGTCTAATGACATTTTGGAAGATATTAATGGCTAGGAAGTGTTTTTAATATATTTTTAAGGTTGGTAAGAGTATAAATACATGACTAAGAGGTAGTAAACAAGTTTAATGAGTTTTGAGCTTTCAAGAGATCAAAGTGATAGTTTTTTAGCATTATTATGGTTGTTGAGCATTTTATACAAGCTTTTGTGTTTATGAGAAAGAAATTAAGTTTTTGTTTGGTTTTAGGTCAAGAAGAATTTTTTTTGTTTGCATTATAAAACTTTTAACTTGTTTATTAAGCATTTTTTAATCTTGATAAGCTTTGTACACTTTGAGCCCTAGTTATTGAGATTTTAGTTAAGACACCATCTATTAGTACATTCTTTTGTATATGGGGTTTGTAAATTATTAGGATTTGGTTGCTAAAAAGGTTACTAGTCATCTTAAAAAACTGTAAACATCCAAGTGTAACTTTAAGAGTAGATGACAAAGGGTTTTCATTGAACCACTGTAAAAATTAGTTTGTTGACTCTCTCTTCCCTAAATCTTTATTACATTTTCTTGTGCATTCAATTTATACTTATATGTATTAATTGGCATCATTATATTCATCATTTTAGTTGAGTTATAGTTAGAGATTTCATTCATTACAAAAATTAGATTAGGTTAAAAAATTGTAAACTACCTAATTTACCTCCCAACCCCCTTCCCCACCTTTTTAAGGTCCTATTTAAGGCTAAAATTTGATATTAGAACTAATATGACTTTGTGTACATTAATTCCTAATGAAATTAGTGAAAAAAAGAACGATATGGCATATCTCAGTGCATGAGGTTTTTCATCTACTTAAGAGGGGTAAAATATCAGTAGAGTGCCTTTCTTTAATAGAAATGATTATTTATATTAGAAGGTTAAGATGAAAATTTTCCTAATAACTGAAAACATGGACTTATAAGAAATAGTCTTAAATGGTTATACATGCCCATTAGAAATGTAAGAGATCGCAAGGTGTCTAAATTAAAAGATGAAAGGGATAATAATGACAACATGTTAATTTCCTTAAATAGAAGGGTTGTACATATTTTATTTTGTGTATTAGTTCAAAATGAGTTTAATAGGTTATCTATGAGTAAATCAGCACATGAGATTTAGTATACACTAGAGGTCACATAAAAAGGTAAAAATCAAATCAAAGAGAGGGAAGTATCCATGCTTACACATTAATATGAGTTATTTCACATGCAATATAATGAAAATATTTCTAACATGTATACTAGATTTATTGAAATCATTAATGTACTCAAAGAATTGGGAAAATTTTATACTAATCTTGAGTTGGTAAGAAAAATTCCTAGTTCATTATTGAAACTTAAAAGGTAGCCAAGAACTTGAACAATTTTCCTTTAGAAGAGCTAATTGGATATCTTCTCACATATGAGATGAGACTCAAGGGATAAAGGAGGAGGAGATTGGAATAGAAAGAAGAATTTGACATTCAAGGCCTTAAAAGAAGATTTTAGTGATGAGGAGACATCAACTAGTGAGAGTGGTAAAGAAGATATGGCTCTCCTCACTAGTAAATTCAAGAGATTTTTAAGGAGGAAGAGTCTCTCAAAGAACAATGACCATAAAGAAGGGAAATTTGATCTTAAATTAAAATAATCTAATATTATTTATTTTGAATGTAAGAAATTGGGACATACAAAGTCCTAATGTTTACTTATTAAGGATAATGATAGACATAAGAGGAATGGTAAGGAGAAGAGGGATAGCAAAACAAAGAAAGTACTTATGACTACACCTTGGGATGATTAAGCAATTTCGAAAGTGACCATTTGAAAGAGGATGTAGCTCATATGTTTTTCAAGGTAAAGGAGGATGAGATACCCTTTAATCTATTTCATTTGATGTTAATGATGATTTATCATATAATAAGCTAGTTGAATGTTTAGAAGCTGTAGCCTTAAAAGGAAAGGAATTATCTTCCAAATACAAGGAAATCTTAAAGTTCTTAGATGCATCCATGTTAGAAAATTTTAAAAAATGAAAAACAAAATACATGACATTTTAGAAGCTATGAGTTTTAGGTCGTTCATGTTGACATAAATAATTTGTTGCATAAGGATAAGGCATTAAATAAGAATATCAATACCTTTAAGGATTCTTTAACTAAATTCACTAAAGGTAATGATAAATTAGAATGCATACTTAGAGTTTAAAAAGCATCCAATGATAGCCATAATTTGGGATTTTTTACCCATGAGAGTATTTTTACTAATGCTAAAACCATCTTTGTAAAGGGAAAGAACTTGGATGAAGGCGTGTACCTTGGCCCTCTTATGAAAACATTGCATTATCTTCTAGATCCTAATATAGAAGAATACATGATATATTTATAAATGGCACTATATCAAAATCTAGGAGGGAAATGCATCTAAGAAAGAAAAGGCATAACTTTTATAGGAATACACAAGCCTAATATGACTCATTTAGGTCTCATATATAGTGACACAATTCATTTTCATAGCTCTTATATACATGTTCATAACACTAGAAGCATATCTCATTCATACCATGCATCCCATTTTTATCTAAGGATGACATATAGTGATAAGAGACATAGGAATGCATATGTGTATAACCATAGGGTACGTCATTATCACTCACCTATGATTTTTTTTATTTTTATAGAAGTTTTGGGTGTATTAAAAATATTCTTATGATAAACAAAGTAGATTGAATTAATCAACCAGAGGTTAGATTGGAAGAAAGGTGATTAAATCCCAAGGACCTAAATTAGTATTGGTACCTAAAACAAAATAATTACTTTATTTTGTAAAAATCCAAGAAGAAAAGCAAATAGTATATGAATAGTAGATGTTTAAGGCATATGATTGGTAATGTATCGCAATTCATTTCTCTCAAAAACAAAGATAGAGGATATGTTACTTTTAGAGGCAGTGTCAAGGGTAAAATAATTGGCATTAGAAGAGTTAGTAAGGAAGATCATACCATTATTGATAATGTACTTTTAGTTGATGGGTTAAACATAACTTATTAAGTGCCAACTTTGTAATAAAGATTATAAAGATTGTTGTGAAAGGAAATCATGCATATTTATAGAGTTGTTGATAATAGTAATGTCTTTGTAGACAAGAGAGAAGAAAACATTTATACTATTGATCTTAATGATTTCTCTAACTAAAATATGAAGTATTTAGTTTCTATAAATGACATTTGGATGTGGCATAGAAGGCTTGGACATGAAAACATCAAACTCATCTCTAACATGACACTAAGAAATTTGAGAAAGGACTCCAAAGGTCAATTTTGATAAAGACAAAAATATGAGGAATTTGTTAAAAAGGGAAGTAAATAAAAGATCTCTTTTAAAAGTAAGAAATTTGTAACTTTTACTGGACCTTTGGAATTGTTATATATGGATTTATTTGGTCTTACGAGAGTTGTTAGTTTAGTTGAAAAATCTTATTCATATGTCACAGTAGATGATTTTAATAAGTTTACAAGGGTCTTATTCTTAGTAAGTAAGGATGAATGGTTTAGGATATTTGTGAAGTTTGTAAAAGGGTTTAAAATAGAAAAGGATTCAAAAATTACATCTATTAGGAGTGATAATAGTAGAGAATTTGAGAATAAAATGCTTGAAACCTTTTATAATTAGAATGGCCTTTTTTAAAATAATTTTTGAACTTGTAATATATCTAACAAAATGAAATTATTGAAAGGGAAAATAATAATTTGTAAGAAATGACTAGGATTATGATCAATGAATATGATCTTCTTAACTATTTTTAGATAGAAACTATTGCATGTGGATAATATATATGTAATAAAGTTTATAAAAGACCAACTATAGATAAAAGCCCTATGAACTTTGGCATAAAACAAGTGCCAAAGATTAGCTATTTCAAGTTTTTGGATGCAAATGCTATATATTAAACATTAAGCATAACCTAGAAAAAAATTGACTAAAAAATAGATGAAGGATTTTTTGTTGGGTATTCGTTGACTAGTAAGGCACATAAGATGTATAATAAGACAAGTCTAGTGATTGAAGAGTCTATGCTTGTTATTTTTTATGAAACTAACCACCTTGATGTTAAGAAAAGCTTTAGAGATGTTGATATAGATTTATCAAAGGATTGTAGAAATTACTTCTAAAAGAAGACAAGGAGGATCATTAAGATGCCTTTTTGTACTAAGTGAGCACATTATTGGACCAAGTAAAGATGAGAAGAACGATGAGGAAATTCCAAAAGATTGGATGTATAAAAAGGACCATCCTTTAGTTATTAAATATTTTCCTAGAGACATATCTCATATTGCATTTATTTATCAAATTAAACTTAAGAATATAGGGAAAAAAAAACAATTAGTGATGGAAGTTGGGTTCTTGCCATGAATAGTTAAATCAATTTGAGAGAAATAAGGTATAGACTTTAGTACTTAAGCCTCAAGATCATCAAATTATAGGTACTAAGTGGGTGTTTTAATACAAACTTGATGAGTTAGGCAATATTGTGAGAAACAAATCAAGAGGAAGGAATAGACTATGAAGAACTTTTATATCGTAGTTAGATTAGAAGCTATTAGGATATTGCTTGCATTTGCATCTTACATAACTTTTTCAAATTAATTTTAAAAGTGCCTTTATGAATGATTTTATTCAAAAGAAAGTTTACGATGGCCAACCACCTAGTTTTAAAAATCATGATACACCTAATCATATTTAAAAACTTATTAAGGCTTTATATGATTTCAAATAAGTTCCTAAAGCTTGGAATGGAAGTCTTTAGAAAATGGTCATATTAAAGATAAGGTAAGAAAATGGTTACATTAAAGATAAGGTAGATACTGCACATTCCATCAAAAGGGATAATGATGACATTTTAATTGTACAAATATATGTTGATGATAATATTGTTAATGCTACTAATGAAAGCTTATGCAAGGAATTTTCCAAGTGTGTGACTATGGAATTTAAGATGAGTATGATGAGAGAGCTTAACTCTTTCCATGATCTTAAATTAAGTAAATAAAGGAAGGATTCTTCATTAGTCAATCCAAGTACACCAAGGAGGTACTCAAACACTTTGGAATGGACCAAATTAGTCCTTTAGGAATAACCATAAACTTCATAAAAAAGTTGCACAAAAATAAAGAAGGTAAATCAATGGTTATAAAGCTCTATAGGTATGATAGGTAATTTATTATACCCTACTCCTAGTAGACTGGATATTATGTTTAGTATATGCTTATATACTAAATTTCAATAAGGTCCTAAAGAGTCACATCTTTTAGCAATTAATCACATATCTAGATACTTTTGTAGATCAATGTCATTAAGACTTTGGTATCCAAAATATGCATCCTTAGATTAATTTAGACATTGCAATGTAGATTATGCGGATAGTCTTTTAGATAAAAAGAAAACATTTGGCACTTATCAATTCCTAAGTAATGAATTAATTTCTTAGGGGTCGTTTGATTGAGCTTTTGGTTGTGGATGTTATATTTTTGTATTGGATTTTCTATATTTTTATAGATTTTTGTGTTGTCTATCTTGATATATGTGGTGTATTAGAGTGTTTTTTTTTTGTGATGTTCTTTATTGATTTTTGTGTTTAGAAAATCTGAAAACCAAATCCAAAAACCAAAATGTTTCCAAATAGGCCCTTAGTTTAGCAAATAAAATTTTTTTTTTGATAGCATTGCCAACTGAGGATGCAGAATATGTAATGGTCAGTAATTGTTGTGCACAAATTTTGTAAAATTGTACGTGTGTGTGTGTGTGTGTGTGTGTTTTATAAATCTTGTGAATTCATGAATAATTTTTAATGATTTCAAAAAAATAAGGAGATTTGGTGATATTAGATTTTTTATATAGAGGAAGTTGATATGTGATTTTTTTTGTGATATATGGATTATGCTTATGTCATTTGAAATGTGTTTTTAATGCATGATATATATTTATGTATTTAAATCTCTTCAAGCTTTCTTACTTTATGATAAATTGACACTTAGATTAAGGGAAAGTAATGTTTATATGTTGAAGTATTTTTTATACGAAGCATAAGTGTAGGAGGAGCCATGAGTTTGTTTTGTTTTGTTTTAAATGTGATTTTGGCTCTCTAATAACACATTTTTTTGTCATTGATAGAGGTGTTCGTGGGTTTTTAAGATATGAATTTATGTGTTTCACCCCTATCTATTTATGAATTTGCTTTATTTATAAGGATCTTTGCTTAAATTATAGGTTCAAACTCATATTGAGGAATCAAGTGCAAAAAAGACTACATTTAGATGAGTTTAGTAGAAGATCAATGGTGGTTTATAACAACACCGTTATTATCACTAAGAAGCACCTTTGTGATCTTAGAGGAAGACAAAGAATCAATATTTTTTTAGAACGATACCGTTAATCTTTGGGTGAACCACCATTATATTGTAATTTGAAGTCAGAGAACCAACGATTATTTATAATTACACTATTGTGGATCCTATGTACCATATTTAAGACTTAAACTAAAGACAATGAATCAATAATATCATAAAGCAACACTGTTATTCCTTGACAATGAGGGTCTATAAGTTTTTTTAGGGTAATTCAGAAATTCCACTCCCTAATTAACTCAAATCCTAAAGTATCCGTCAATAGTGATGAAGCAGAGATATTTTAGTAGTTTTAGGCTAGTCTTAGTTAGTTTTTCTCTCAACTTTTATAGCAGAGATATCAAGTAGTAAGAAATCCAATAAACTGGAGACATATTTACAATTGGGATAACTCAATTTCAATTATATCTCGTGCTCTTTATTTTTTTGTATTCCAACCCTTTCTTTTCATCAACGATATGGCTTTTCAATTATATTATCATGTTTAATAAAAGTTATGTGTAGCTAAATTCCTTAACAACTAAGGCTAGGTAAGTAATTGGCATAACTCTGCTCTATTTTTTTCTTTTTTATCTGAAGATCTTTATTTATGTAAGTGCTCAATTATTTGTTATAAACTGAACATTTAGGATAGATTCTTTGGTAGTTAAAATTTTGAGAAATCTATCTTAATTACTAGAAAAATCAATAAATAACGCATTTGAGTCAATGAATGACCAATATTTGATTCCTTGTGAAGGTATCGTATCTGAAAGAGGTTTTTAGGTTTAAACTTCCTGTTCTTTATGGCTATTAATATAATTTTATTTAATAAACAAAAAATGAATTAGAATTAATAGAAATAAGGCTCTGACTTAATTATACCTTTGTTTTGTTTTAGAGAAGATATCTTAGATCTATACATATAGAATTTCTCTACACTTTGTTAATCCATTGAAATCCGAACCCTTATCTAGATTATGAGATTATTGAACCTTAATTAATTACTTGTGATTGATTGTTTAGTTGAGCCACTTAGTTAATTTAGTAGTTTAATGTGAGATTTATATATAATCACATTTGTTAATTTAGTAGTTTAATTTGAGATTTCTATATAATCACATACTAAGTGACCTAGTAGTTTCAAAAGATTCCTTTAAGAATGTTCTTTGAACTTACATCTATTATATTATTTGCTAACCTTATACACTTACCTCTAGTCTAGAATTGAATTAGATTGATTTAGATTAAGAAATCGATTAACCAATAAGTTTTTGACGTCGTTATTAGGGATCCTTTCTATTGCTAACCTTATACACTTACCTCTGGTCTAGAATTGAATTAGATTGATTTAGATTAAGAAATCAATTAACTAATAAGTTTTTGATGTCGTTATTAGGGATCCTTTCTAGTAATATTTGGAATAGCTTTATATCAATTAGTCTAGAGTTTATTTGGTTTTTTCTTTTTTATTAATTTCTATATTATATATTTTTATAACTTAAATTTTTTTTATCTCTAGTAGGATTTGAACCTTTGTAGAGGAAGATGTTTTAAACATCCTCTCCTAATGAACCACAAGGCCATTGGTAATTTTTAATTTCTATATTATATTTTTAATTTTCATTGATTGATTTTCTTTCTTTATTTATTGCTTTCTTGTATCCATACTTGTGGTTAAAATTTCTAGCAATTAATATGTAATCCTGAATTAGAAAAAGATTACATGTAGGTTGAGAAAAGAAACCCAAGTACGCATATTTAGTAAGGAGGAGTTTGAATCTGTTTATAAGGAGCAAATTAATATAGGAGTTGAAGTATAAAATATAGAGCACCAAGAAAAAGTTGTAGTTCCTAATTCAAAACAGAAAAGAGAGCCTACCATGATGAACCTAACAATAAGGTATAACAATAAATGTATAGCTAGCATTGTCAAACTAAGGTGAAGGCAACCTAATTTAGAGGCTCAGTATTATAAGACCCTCACATTGATCTAAAGAATTTCCTAAATGTTTGCAACCTTTCTAGACATAACAAAGTTTTAGAGGATGTAGTGAAATTAACGTTATTTTCCTTTTCTCTTCAAGATAAAGTTAGAGTATGGCTATCCACTTCTTAGAGCTTATTATCACTTGGGATAACTTAATCAAGCTATTCCTTGTAAAGATTTTCATTCCAACTAATTATAGCAAAGATGGTGACATAGATCACATACTTCATGTAGTATGAGAGTGGAAGCCTATATGAAGCCTTAAAAAGATTTAGGGAGATGCTAGCAAAGTGCCTAAGTAATAGGTTCATATTTGGCAACAAATAGTCATATTATAATAATATATTCTACTCGAGGTATAATTGAAGCAATTACTAGAGGAAATTTAATACATGAGGCTCTAGATCATGAATACAATATAGTAAAAGAAATGGCAACTAACAACTTCTTGTACCACTCACATAAACATCTAAGAAGGGTTTTTAGTGCTCATTTAATAAATGGTACAGTAGTTTTTATACCTTAAATGGAGATCTTAAATAAAAAGTTGGATATTTTAGTCAATAATGTTAGTGGAGGTTTGATTTGAGATCAGATAGTATGTAATAACTATAAAGGTAATTTACACTTATTTATGGACTATTAAGTTGGAAGACCCATTTCCCAGGAGTTAAAGTAAGTGTAAAATGTTGAGAATCATAATAGGTAGTAAGGAAACCCTTTTTCTAACACCTACAATCTAGGATGGAGAAACTATCCACATTTTCCTTGGAGCAACAATTGAGCTTACCAATGACAATTTAATTCTTAGAGAGATCTACAACTAAGATTCAAAGTACATACAACTTTGTCATGAGAGAGGTCTAGTTTTGAAGAGATGGTCACTAAGTACATTACATCAAATGAAGTGAGAATGGAAAACCATGTGACTTCTATTAGAGATTTAGAAACTCAAATAATCCAAATTGTGCAAATTTTATAGAAGAGGCTATCTAACAAACTACCAAGCACTACAGAAGCCAATATTAGAAAATAAGTGAAGACTATCACCTTGAGGAGTAGAAAGAAGTTACAACATGCAAATGAGGAGAAGAAGAAAGAGTTAATTGAAGATAAGACCATAATCAAGGACAATAAGGTGGATAAAAAGGAATCAAAAGGAGATTTAAGTCAAAAGGAAGAGCAACCTAGGCTCTTTGTAGATCTTGATATTCAACAAATAAAACCTAGGATCTCATATCTCCAGAGATTAAAGATGCTCAGCTAGACAAGTAATTCAAGAAATTCTTAGAGGTTTTCAAGAAATTGCACATCAACATCCCATTTACATAATTGCTCAAATGCCTTCCTATGGAAAGTTTTTAAAGAATATTTTATCGAACAAAAGTAAGCTAGAGGAGTATAACACTATGAACATCAATGAAGAGTGCTCCATTTTATTGAGGAAGTTACCATTGAAGCTTAAAGAAGAAAGGAGTTTTACTATCTCTTAGGCTATTAGTAACTTATAAATAGATATGGTTTGATGGATCTTGAGCTAGTATTAAATTAATCCCTTTGTCTATTTTCAAGAAATTAAGATTATAGTAGTTGAAGCCCATTACTATCTTGTTACAATTAGTAGATCACTCCTTTTCTTATCCAAGTGGAATCACAGAGGATGTGGTTGTAAATTTTGATAAGTTCATTTTTCAAGTAAGTTTCCTTGTCTTAGATATAGAGAAAGGTAAAGATGTATACATCATCTTTGGATTCTCATTCATGACTACTACAAGGCTTATAGTATATGTTTAAAAAGGAACACTCATTTAGAAACCTTAAGATAAGGAAGTGGCTTTCAATAATTTTAATATGGGAAATTCTTCCTCTACTAATGACTCTTGTAATTTCATTAGATTAAAAACTATTCAGTCTAAGAAATGTGATGTTTCTTATATAGGTAAATTGAAGATCAAGCTTAAAGATTTTAGTCTTGGTGAGACAAGGAGGAGATAGATGCAATTGCACTCCCTTAGTCCAAATGATAAATACAGAAATCTCACTAATTTACATGGAGTGGTGATCTTATGAACTATCAAATCTTAGCCACTGTGAAGTCTTTATAGAGTCATCTAGATAAAGCATTAAAGAAATACTTTTTGGGAGGCAATCTAATTCAGATTTTATTTTTTTTTTCATTTATTTTTTATTTAGTTACCTCATTTTATCATTTTTTTGTTTAAATATTTGCGTAAATTTAAATTTATAAGTTTTTTTATTTAATATGATCCTTATATTTGTGAAATTTGCGGAGTTTATAAGTATGTAGAAAAAGACAAGTCAATGTATAAAATGATGGCCTTTACTGGTGTTGTTGTGTGCCATTCCACCTACTGTTGTATCCACACATTTGATGAGTTACTGTTGTAGTTTGCCTCAATTGTCATTATGATAAACATTGCATCTTGTTACCCTTAAATAGCATCTTTACTGCATGGCCTATCCCTTTTCTTCTTCTTCACTCACCTTTTCCTTCTTCTTTTTTTTCTCTTTATAGTTTCACTATCTTTTAACCTTCTAGTCATTTATAACCCCTCCTTCCTTACTAGCAATTGTGCTATTATCATTTTAGAGGCCTTTTCCTCACCTAATCACCCTTTTATTTCCTTTTTTCCCCTCGTTGATGTATCTTCTCTCTTATTTCTATTACTTCTATTTTCATCTAATTTAATTGGATTTTCTTTATATTTTTTTTAAGGATTCTTAGTATAATGAGTTATATGCTCTATATCTATCTTCCATCACATTTTCTAGCTAATTTCCTTTTCATTGGTAGTGAAATATGTTGACAACTGAGCAAATTCTATCGACAATAGAATATTGTGGTGATCCTCTGATAGAATATTTCGATGACCTATCCAATTTATTTTATTCAAGAAGTTCATTCATACGACACCAATAACCATCCCCTCTTCCAGCTTGAGCAAGTGTTTAACATATAGTTCCTTGCATTTTACATCAACAGACAATGTCAAATGGTTCGCGACTCAAAGTAGTAATGATATTATAATAGAGTAAACTCTAACCCCTATAATTAGTACTGAATTTGATATCTCTAGTAATTTTCGATCACTAGGATGGGATCCAGTATTGCATTTGGATAGCTCATATTACCCTAACTTGTTCTGTGATTTATATGCCAACATATAACAGAAGGTGGAGAAGGATATCATCAAGATCAGATCCCTCGTGTAAGGTGCACCATCACAATCTTTCGTGCTTACTTTTTACTTTACTAGGTGTATCTAATGAATGCATGGTGTACAAGTAGTAGCATAACACTTTTCAAGGTGATTCTATCATATTTGATCCTAATTTTTCTATTGAGATTGCTCAGGGTGCCCTTTGGATGAACTAAGTCACCAGTCACCTCTTATATCCAACCTTTCAATTAGTTGCTTGTGAGAAAATTATAGCAGTCATACTCAATATCATTGTTTTATGGAGGGCTAATAGATTAAATAAGGCATGATTTTAGGATACCTATATTCTAGATGGGATGCTGCATGGTCTAAATAGCTTGTTAGGGCTTCCATTAATGGGCTTTATTATTCCATATATAAGGAATATGGTTAGGATACCGCAAAAAAACAAGAACTTTTATTACCTTTGATTTCTTACCAAGATCTTCATAGATCTCAGAGTTAGCTTTGAGGGAGAGGTCCTGATTCATCCTCCTAACACTTCAATCATCTCTTATTAAACTTTGAATAGATGGAAGTATGGTAGGATTTATGGCCATTGATGCAACTTACATATGCATCCTTTAAGTGGAAATGAACAACTAGATGATCTTCAAACTCCTTGCCCTACTTTTAATCAGGATACTAATTTTGATGAGGAAGACATAGATCTGACACCCACTGCTTCACACCTATCACCTAGTGCTAGTCCCTCAGCTTCCACTTCCTTCAAGATGTTTATAAATGCCATATATGACTTATTTATGTAGATCAATAGTAAACTAGTCCACCAATAGAGGTAAATCAATCAAATTTAGGAGCATTTTCCATCAAGAGATTTGGGATCTAATAGTTAAGGATATGTTATTGTACATTTTATTTTGCTAAAAAATGTTATCTTTTGTCTTTATTAATGATATTTGGATATTATTATCTTTTATTTCTTCTGTTTTCTTTTTAGTAGGTTGTACTACTCTCACTCAAAAAGAACATACCAATTTAATGATATTAAAGGAGTTTGTCTATTCCATTCACTCTCTTTTGTGTGTTTATTTTTATTACTTCAATATCAAGGACAATGTTCAACTTCAGTGTAGAGGAGAGAACTAGGAACATAATTCTTCTTAACACTTGAATTATTGTGAATATGATAGTGACTTATATGTTACCTCATTTTGAAATTTTTCCTGATGGTTACTTAGATGTTAGTTGTTGTGCTTTAATTTGATTGATGTAGCCAAAATAATAAATATTGATTGATTTATGATTGGTTATGAATTTTTTTTAACAATGGTTATGAACTATGTATAAAAGCTTAATTTTTTTATGCATAATTATTGAATTCTTATTGAGATTTCATATAGATTTTTAAATGAGTTTGAATAAGACTAAAATTTAAGTAATTTTGGTATAATTTTAAAATTTGGAGTTTTTAAAAGTGATTATATTAAATTGAAAGCCATTATAATTATGAATGTATATGAAAAGGTAAGATGTGCATAAAATATACTTGCCAAGATAAGAAGAAGCGTAAAATGTACTTGTCTTAGTTAACTTTGAAAAATTAACAAGGTTAAAATATGATGGAGTGTAAAATGCACATGTTATTAAATTATCTTATGAAACTTGCGTGATTGTCTATATGATTTCTTTGGATTTAATATTATGCATTAGAATTAACTTTATTACATGTTTTGAATATAATTATGAATTCATGATCAAGAATGAATTAGGATATGATAACTATGTTGGTTGCATTTGTTGAATTGAAATGCTTGATTTATATTTTAACCACTGTTAGAAACATTTTGAATGAATATGATAGTTGCTTGAGGATGAATAATAGTTCAAGAGTAAGGGAATTAATAGGGGTATTTATATAGGTTTTTAGGATTTGAATTTATGTGCTTTCACCCCTATCTATCTCTGGATTTGTCCCATTCATAAGTTTAAGACCTATGGCACCCAAGAGGGGGGGTGAATTGGGTGTTAAAAACTTTTTGCCAACTCAAAACTAGCAACCTAGTTCAATTGGAAAACTAAATGCAATCACTAAACCAATATTC